>JAVRKA010001335.1:0-15422 GCA_034508555.1 Venustoraphidia nigricollis
GCGCCTATTGTGTATTTTTGAAGAGTGCGCCTATTGTGTATTTTTGAAGAGTGCGCCTATTGTGTATTTTTGAAGAGTGCGCCTATTGTGTATTTTTGAAGAGTGCGCCTATTGTGTATTTTTGAAGAGTGCGCCTATTGTGTATTTTTGAAGAGTGCGCCTATTGTGTATTTTTGAAGAGTGCGCCTATTGTGTATTTTTGAAGAGTGCGCCTATTGTGTATTTTTGAAGAGTGCGCCTATTGTGTATTTTTGAAGAGTGCGCCTATTGTGTATTTTTGAAGAGTGCGCCTATTGTGTATTTTTGAAGAGTGCGCCTATTGTGTATTTTTGAAGAGTGCGCCTATTGTGTATTTTTGAAGAGTGCGCCTATTGTGTATTTTTGAAGAGTGCGCCTATTGTGTATTTTTGAAGAGTGCGCCTATTGTGTATTTTTGAAGAGTGCGCCTATTGTGTATTTTTGAAGAGTGCGCCTATTGTGTATTTTTGAAGAGTGCGCCTATTGTGTATTTTTGAAGAGTGCGCCTATTGTGTATTTTTGAAGAGTGCGCCTATTGTGTATTTTTGAAGAGTGCGCCTATTGTGTATTTTTGAAGAGTGCGCCTATTGTGTATTTTTGAAGAGTGCGCCTATTGTGTATTTTTGAAGAGTGCGCCTATTGTGTATTTTTGAAGAGTGCGCCTATTGTGTATTTTTGAAGAGTGCGCCTATTGTGTATTTTTGAAGAGTGCGCCTATTGTGTATTTTTGAAGAGTGCGCCTATTGTGTATTTTTGAAGAGTGCGCCTATTGTGTATTTTTGAAGAGTGCGCCTATTGTGTATTTTTGAAGAGTGCGCCTATTGTGTATTTTTGAAGAGTGCGCCTATTGTGTATTTTTGAAGAGTGCGCCTATTGTGTATTTTTGAAGAGTGCGCCTATTGTGTATTTTTGAAGAGTGCGCCTATTGTGTATTTTTGAAGAGTGCGCCTATTGTGTATTTTTGAAGAGTGCGCCTATTGTGTATTTTTGAAGAGTGCGCCTATTGTGTATTTTTGAAGAGTGCGCCTATTGTGTATTTTTGAAGAGTGCGCCTATTGTGTATTTTTGAAGAGTGCGCCTATTGTGTATTTTTGAAGAGTGCGCCTATTGTGTATTTTTGAAGAGTGCGCCTATTGTGTATTTTTGAAGAGTGCGCCTATTGTGTATTTTTGAAGAGTGCGCCTATTGTGTATTTTTGAAGAGTGCGCCTATTGTGTATTTTTGAAGAGTGCGCCTATTGTGTATTTTTGAAGAGTGCGCCTATTGTGTATTTTTGAAGAGTGCGCCTATTGTGTATTTTTGAAGAGTGCGCCTATTGTGTATTTTTGAAGAGTGCGCCTATTGTGTATTTTTGAAGAGTGCGCCTATTGTGTATTTTTGAAGAGTGCGCCTATTGTGTATTTTTGAAGAGTGCGCCTATTGTGTATTTTTGAAGAGTGCGCCTATTGTGTATTTTTGAAGAGTGCGCCTATTGTGTATTTTTGAAGAGTGCGCCTATTGTGTATTTTTGAAGAGTGCGCCTATTGTGTATTTTTGAAGAGTGCGCCTATTGTGTATTTTTGAAGAGTGCGCCTATTGTGTATTTTTGAAGAGTGCGCCTATTGTGTATTTTTGAAGAGTGCGCCTATTGTGTATTTTTGAAGAGTGCGCCTATTGTGTATTTTTGAAGAGTGCGCCTATTGTGTATTTTTGAAGAGTGCGCCTATTGTGTATTTTTGAAGAGTGCGCCTATTGTGTATTTTTGAAGAGTGCGCCTATTGTGTATTTTTGAAGAGTGCGCCTATTGTGTATTTTTGAAGAGTGCGCCTATTGTGTATTTTTGAAGAGTGCGCCTATTGTGTATTTTTGAAGAGTGCGCCTATTGTGTATTTTTGAAGAGTGCGCCTATTGTGTATTTTTGAAGAGTGCGCCTATTGTGTATTTTTGAAGAGTGCGCCTATTGTGTATTTTTGAAGAGTGCGCCTATTGTGTATTTTTGAAGAGTGCGCCTATTGTGTATTTTTGAAGAGTGCGCCTATTGTGTATTTTTGAAGAGTGCGCCTATTGTGTATTTTTGAAGAGTGCGCCTATTGTGTATTTTTGAAGAGTGCGCCTATTGTGTATTTTTGAAGAGTGCGCCTATTGTGTATTTTTGAAGAGTGCGCCTATTGTGTATTTTTGAAGAGTGCGCCTATTGTGTATTTTTGAAGAGTGCGCCTATTGTGTATTTTTGAAGAGTGCGCCTATTGTGTATTTTTGAAGAGTGCGCCTATTGTGTATTTTTGAAGAGTGCGCCTATTGTGTATTTTTGAAGAGTGCGCCTATTGTGTATTTTTGAAGAGTGCGCCTATTGTGTATTTTTGAAGAGTGCGCCTATTGTGTATTTTTGAAGAGTGCGCCTATTGTGTATTTTTGAAGAGTGCGCCTATTGTGTATTTTTGAAGAGTGCGCCTATTGTGTATTTTTGAAGAGTGCGCCTATTGTGTATTTTTGAAGAGTGCGCCTATTGTGTATTTTTGAAGAGTGCGCCTATTGTGTATTTTTGAAGAGTGCGCCTATTGTGTATTTTTGAAGAGTGCGCCTATTGTGTATTTTTGAAGAGTGCGCCTATTGTGTATTTTTGAAGAGTGCGCCTATTGTGTATTTTTGAAGAGTGCGCCTATTGTGTATTTTTGAAGAGTGCGCCTATTGTGTATTTTTGAAGAGTGCGCCTATTGTGTATTTTTGAAGAGTGCGCCTATTGTGTATTTTTGAAGAGTGCGCCTATTGTGTATTTTTGAAGAGTGCGCCTATTGTGTATTTTTGAAGAGTGCGCCTATTGTGTATTTTTGAAGAGTGCGCCTATTGTGTATTTTTGAAGAGTGCGCCTATTGTGTATTTTTGAAGAGTGCGCCTATTGTGTATTTTTGAAGAGTGCGCCTATTGTGTATTTTTGAAGAGTGCGCCTATTGTGTATTTTTGAAGAGTGCGCCTATTGTGTATTTTTGAAGAGTGCGCCTATTGTGTATTTTTGAAGAGTGCGCCTATTGTGTATTTTTGAAGAGTGCGCCTATTGTGTATTTTTGAAGAGTGCGCCTATTGTGTATTTTTGAAGAGTGCGCCTATTGTGTATTTTTGAAGAGTGCGCCCATTGTGTATTTTTGAAGAGTGCGCCTATTGTGTATTTTTGAAGAGTGCGCCTATTGTGTATTTTTGAAGAGTGCGCCTATTGTGTATTTTTGAAGAGTGCGCCTATTGTGTATTTTTGAAGAGTGCGCCTATTGTGTATTTTTGAAGAGTGCGCCTATTGTGTATTTTTGAAGAGTGCGCCTATTGTGTATTTTTGAAGAGTGCGCCTATTGTGTATTTTTGAAGAGTGCGCCTATTGTGTATTTTTGAAGAGTGCGCCTATTGTGTATTTTTGAAGAGTGCGCCTATTGTGTATTTTTGAAGAGTGCGCCTATTGTGTATTTTTGAAGAGTGCGCCTATTGTGTATTTTTGAAGAGTGCGCCTATTGTGTATTTTTGAAGAGTGCGCCTATTGTGTATTTTTGAAGAGTGCGCCTATTGTGTATTTTTGAAGAGTGCGCCTATTGTGTATTTTTGAAGAGTGCGCCTATTGTGTATTTTTGAAGAGTGCGCCTATTGTGTATTTTTGAAGAGTGCGCCTATTGTGTATTTTTGAAGAGTGCGCCTATTGTGTATTTTTGAAGAGTGCGCCTATTGTGTATTTTTGAAGAGTGCGCCTATTGTGTATTTTTGAAGAGTGCGCCTATTGTGTATTTTTGAAGAGTGCGCCTATTGTGTATTTTTGAAGAGTGCGCCTATTGTGTATTTTTGAAGAGTGCGCCTATTGTGTATTTTTGAAGAGTGCGCCTATTGTGTATTTTTGAAGAGTGCGCCTATTGTGTATTTTTGAAGAGTGCGCCTATTGTGTATTTTTGAAGAGTGCGCCTATTGTGTATTTTTGAAGAGTGCGCCTATTGTGTATTTTTGAAGAGTGCGCCTATTGTGTATTTTTGAAGAGTGCGCCTATTGTGTATTTTTGAAGAGTGCGCCTATTGTGTATTTTTGAAGAGTGCGCCTATTGTGTATTTTTGAAGAGTGCGCCTATTGTGTATTTTTGAAGAGTGCGCCTATTGTGTATTTTTGAAGAGTGCGCCTATTGTGTATTTTTGAAGAGTGCGCCTATTGTGTATTTTTGAAGAGTGCGCCTATTGTGTATTTTTGAAGAGTGCGCCTATTGTGTATTTTTGAAGAGTGCGCCTATTGTGTATTTTTGAAGAGTGCGCCTATTGTGTATTTTTGAAGAGTGCGCCTATTGTGTATTTTTGAAGAGTGCGCCTATTGTGTATTTTTGAAGAGTGCGCCTATTGTGTATTTTTGAAGAGTGCGCCTATTGTGTATTTTTGAAGAGTGCGCCTATTGTGTATTTTTGAAGAGTGCGCCTATTGTGTATTTTTGAAGAGTGCGCCTATTGTGTATTTTTGAAGAGTGCGCCTATTGTGTATTTTTGAAGAGTGCGCCTATTGTGTATTTTTGAAGAGTGCGCCTATTGTGTATTTTTGAAGAGTGCGCCTATTGTGTATTTTTGAAGAGTGCGCCTATTGTGTATTTTTGAAGAGTGCGCCTATTGTGTATTTTTGAAGAGTGCGCCTATTGTGTATTTTTGAAGAGTGCGCCTATTGTGTATTTTCGAAGAGTGCGCCTATTGTGTATTTTTGAAGAGTGCGCCTATTGTGTATTTTTGAAGAGTGCGCCTATTGTGTATTTTTGAAGAGTGCGCCTATTGTGTATTTTTGAAGAGTGCGCCTATTGTGTATTTTTGAAGAGTGCGCCTATTGTGTATTTTTGAAGAGTGCGCCTATTGTGTATTTTTGAAGAGTGCGCCTATTGTGTATTTTTGAAGAGTGCGCCTATTGTGTATTTTTGAAGAGTGCGCCTATTGTGTATTTTTGAAGAGTGCGCCTATTGTGTATTTTTGAAGAGTGCGCCTATTGTGTATTTTTGAAGAGTGCGCCTATTGTGTATTTTTGAAGAGTGCGCCTATTGTGTATTTTTGAAGAGTGCGCCTATTGTGTATTTTTGAAGAGTGCGCCTATTGTGTATTTTTGAAGAGTGCGCCTATTGTGTATTTTTGAAGAGTGCGCCTATTGTGTATTTTTGAAGAGTGCGCCTATTGTGTATTTTTGAAGAGTGCGCCTATTGTGTATTTTTGAAGAGTGCGCCTATTGTGTATTTTTGAAGAGTGCGCCTATTGTGTATTTTTGAAGAGTGCGCCTATTGTGTATTTTTGAAGAGTGCGCCTATTGTGTATTTTTGAAGAGTGCGCCTATTGTGTATTTTTGAAGAGTGCGCCTATTGTGTATTTTTGAAGAGTGCGCCTATTGTGTATTTTTGAAGAGTGCGCCTATTGTGTATTTTTGAAGAGTGCGCCTATTGTGTATTTTTGAAGAGTGCGCCTATTGTGTATTTTTGAAGAGTGCGCCTATTGTGTATTTTTGAAGAGTGCGCCTATTGTGTATTTTTGAAGAGTGCGCCTATTGTGTATTTTTGAAGAGTGCGCCTATTGTGTATTTTTGAAGAGTGCGCCTATTGTGTATTTTTGAAGAGTGCGCCTATTGTGTATTTTTGAAGAGTGCGCCTATTGTGTATTTTTGAAGAGTGCGCCTATTGTGTATTTTTGAAGAGTGCGCCTATTGTGTATTTTTGAAGAGTGCGCCTATTGTGTATTTTTGAAGAGTGCGCCTATTGTGTATTTTTGAAGAGTGCGCCTATTGTGTATTTTTGAAGAGTGCGCCTATTGTGTATTTTTGAAGAGTGCGCCTATTGTGTATTTTTGAAGAGTGCGCCTATTGTGTATTTTTGAAGAGTGCGCCTATTGTGTATTTTTGAAGAGTGCGCCTATTGTGTATTTTTGAAGAGTGCGCCTATTGTGTATTTTTGAAGAGTGCGCCTATTGTGTATTTTTGAAGAGTGCGCCTATTGTGTATTTTGAAGAGTGCGCCTATTGTGTATTTTTGAAGAGTGCGCCTATTGTGTATTTTTGAAGAGTGCGCCTATTGTGTATTTTTGAAGAGTGCGCCTATTGTGTATTTTTGAAGAGTGCGCCTATTGTGTATTTTTGAAGAGTGCGCCTATTGTGTATTTTTGAAGAGTGCGCCTATTGTGTATTTTTGAAGAGTGCGCCTATTGTGTATTTTTGAAGAGTGCGCCTATTGTGTATTTTTGAAGAGTGCGCCTATTGTGTATTTTTGAAGAGTGCGCCTATTGTGTATTTTTGAAGAGTGCGCCTATTGTGTATTTTTGAAGAGTGCGCCTATTGTGTATTTTTGAAGAGTGCGCCTATTGTGTATTTTTGAAGAGTGCGCCTATTGTGTATTTTTGAAGAGTGCGCCTATTGTGTATTTTTGAAGAGTGCGCCTATTGTGTATTTTTGAAGAGTGCGCCTATTGTGTATTTTTGAAGAGTGCGCCTATTGTGTATTTTTGAAGAGTGCGCCTATTGTGTATTTTTGAAGAGTGCGCCTATTGTGTATTTTTGAAGAGTGCGCCTATTGTGTATTTTTGAAGAGTGCGCCTATTGTGTATTTTTGAAGAGTGCGCCTATTGTGTATTTTTGAAGAGTGCGCCTATTGTGTATTTTTGAAGAGTGCGCCTATTGTGTATTTTTGAAGAGTGCGCCTATTGTGTATTTTTGAAGAGTGCGCCTATTGTGTATTTTTGAAGAGTGCGCCTATTGTGTATTTTTGAAGAGTGCGCCTATTGTGTATTTTTGAAGAGTGCGCCTATTGTGTATTTTTGAAGAGTGCGCCTATTGTGTATTTTTGAAGAGTGCGCCTATTGTGTATTTTCGAAGAGTGCGCCTATTGTGTATTTTCGAAGAGTGCGCCTATTGTGTATTTTTGAAGAGTGCGCCTATTGTGTATTTTTGAAGAGTGCGCCTATTGTGTATTTTCGAAGAGTGCGCCTATTGTGTATTTTTGAAGAGTGCGCCTATTGTGTATTTTTGAAGAGTGCGCCTATTGTGTATTTTTGAAGAGTGCGCCTATTGTGTATTTTTGAAGAGTGCGCCTATTGTGTATTTTTGAAGAGTGCGCCTATTGTGTATTTTTGAAGAGTGCGCCTATTGTGTATTTTTGAAGAGTGCGCCTATTGTGTATTTTTGAAGAGTGCGCCTATTGTGTATTTTTGAAGAGTGCGCCTATTGTGTATTTTTGAAGAGTGCGCCTATTGTGTATTTTTGAAGAGTGCGCCTATTGTGTATTTTTGAAGAGTGCGCCTATTGTGTATTTTTGAAGAGTGCGCCTATTGTGTATTTTTGAAGAGTGCGCCTATTGTGTATTTTTGAAGAGTGCGCCTATTGTGTATTTTTGAAGAGTGCGCCTATTGTGTATTTTTGAAGAGTGCGCCTATTGTGTATTTTTGAAGAGTGCGCCTATTGTGTATTTTTGAAGAGTGCGCCTATTGTGTATTTTTGAAGAGTGCGCCTATTGTGTATTTTTGAAGAGTGCGCCTATTGTGTATTTTTGAAGAGTGCGCCTATTGTGTATTTTTGAAGAGTGCGCCTATTGTGTATTTTTGAAGAGTGCGCCTATTGTGTATTTTTGAAGAGTGCGCCTATTGTGTATTTTTGAAGAGTGCGCCTATTGTGTATTTTTGAAGAGTGCGCCTATTGTGTATTTTTGAAGAGTGCGCCTATTGTGTATTTTTGAAGAGTGCGCCTATTGTGTATTTTTGAAGAGTGCGCCTATTGTGTATTTTTGAAGAGTGCGCCTATTGTGTATTTTTGAAGAGTGCGCCTATTGTGTATTTTTGAAGAGTGCGCCTATTGTGTATTTTTGAAGAGTGCGCCTATTGTGTATTTTTGAAGAGTGCGCCTATTGTGTATTTTTGAAGAGTGCGCCTATTGTGTATTTTTGAAGAGTGCGCCTATTGTGTATTTTTGAAGAGTGCGCCTATTGTGTATTTTTGAAGAGTGCGCCTATTGTGTATTTTTGAAGAGTGCGCCTATTGTGTATTTTTGAAGAGTGCGCCTATTGTGTATTTTTGAAGAGTGCGCCTATTGTGTATTTTTGAAGAGTGCGCCTATTGTGTATTTTTGAAGAGTGCGCCTATTGTGTATTTTTGAAGAGTGCGCCTATTGTGTATTTTTGAAGAGTGCGCCTATTGTGTATTTTTGAAGAGTGCGCCTATTGTGTATTTTTGAAGAGTGCGCCTATTGTGTATTTTTGAAGAGTGCGCCTATTGTGTATTTTTGAAGAGTGCGCCTATTGTGTATTTTTGAAGAGTGCGCCTATTGTGTATTTTTGAAGAGTGCGCCTATTGTGTATTTTTGAAGAGTGCGCCTATTGTGTATTTTTGAAGAGTGCGCCTATTGTGTATTTTTGAAGAGTGCGCCTATTGTGTATTTTTGAAGAGTGCGCCTATTGTGTATTTTTGAAGAGTGCGCCTATTGTGTATTTTTGAAGAGTGCGCCTATTGTGTATTTTTGAAGAGTGCGCCTATTGTGTATTTTTGAAGAGTGCGCCTATTGTGTATTTTTGAAGAGTGCGCCTATTGTGTATTTTTGAAGAGTGCGCCTATTGTGTATTTTTGAAGAGTGCGCCTATTGTGTATTTTTGAAGAGTGCGCCTATTGTGTATTTTTGAAGAGTGCGCCTATTGTGTATTTTTGAAGAGTGCGCCTATTGTGTATTTTTGAAGAGTGCGCCTATTGTGTATTTTTGAAGAGTGCGCCTATTGTGTATTTTTGAAGAGTGCGCCTATTGTGTATTTTTGAAGAGTGCGCCTATTGTGTATTTTTGAAGAGTGCGCCTATTGTGTATTTTTGAAGAGTGCGCCTATTGTGTATTTTTGAAGAGTGCGCCTATTGTGTATTTTTGAAGAGTGCGCCTATTGTGTATTTTTGAAGAGTGCGCCTATTGTGTATTTTTGAAGAGTGCGCCTATTGTGTATTTTTGAAGAGTGCGCCTATTGTGTATTTTTGAAGAGTGCGCCTATTGTGTATTTTTGAAGAGTGCGCCTATTGTGTATTTTTGAAGAGTGCGCCTATTGTGTATTTTTGAAGAGTGCGCCTATTGTGTATTTTTGAAGAGTGCGCCTATTGTGTATTTTTGAAGAGTGCGCCTATTGTGTATTTTTGAAGAGTGCGCCTATTGTGTATTTTTGAAGAGTGCGCCTATTGTGTATTTTTGAAGAGTGCGCCTATTGTGTATTTTTGAAGAGTGCGCCTATTGTGTATTTTTGAAGAGTGCGCCTATTGTGTATTTTTGAAGAGTGCGCCTATTGTGTATTTTTGAAGAGTGCGCCTATTGTGTATTTTTGAAGAGTGCGCCTATTGTGTATTTTTGAAGAGTGCGCCTATTGTGTATTTTTGAAGAGTGCGCCTATTGTGTATTTTTGAAGAGTGCGCCTATTGTGTATTTTTGAAGAGTGCGCCTATTGTGTATTTTTGAAGAGTGCGCCTATTGTGTATTTTTGAAGAGTGCGCCTATTGTGTATTTTTGAAGAGTGCGCCTATTGTGTATTTTTGAAGAGTGCGCCTATTGTGTATTTTTGAAGAGTGCGCCTATTGTGTATTTTTGAAGAGTGCGCCTATTGTGTATTTTTGAAGAGTGCGCCTATTGTGTATTTTTGAAGAGTGCGCCTATTGTGTATTTTTGAAGAGTGCGCCTATTGTGTATTTTTGAAGAGTGCGCCTATTGTGTATTTTTGAAGAGTGCGCCTATTGTGTATTTTTGAAGAGTGCGCCTATTGTGTATTTTTGAAGAGTGCGCCTATTGTGTATTTTTGAAGAGTGCGCCTATTGTGTATTTTTGAAGAGTGCGCCTATTGTGTATTTTTGAAGAGTGCGCCTATTGTGTATTTTTGAAGAGTGCGCCTATTGTGTATTTTTGAAGAGTGCGCCTATTGTGTATTTTTGAAGAGTGCGCCTATTGTGTATTTTTGAAGAGTGCGCCTATTGTGTATTTTTGAAGAGTGCGCCTATTGTGTATTTTTGAAGAGTGCGCCTATTGTGTATTTTTGAAGAGTGCGCCTATTGTGTATTTTTGAAGAGTGCGCCTATTGTGTATTTTTGAAGAGTGCGCCTATTGTGTATTTTTGAAGAGTGCGCCTATTGTGTATTTTTGAAGAGTGCGCCTATTGTGTATTTTTGAAGAGTGCGCCTATTGTGTATTTTTGAAGAGTGCGCCTATTGTGTATTTTTGAAGAGTGCGCCTATTGTGTATTTTTGAAGAGTGCGCCTATTGTGTATTTTTGAAGAGTGCGCCTATTGTGTATTTTTGAAGAGTGCGCCTATTGTGTATTTTTGAAGAGTGCGCCTATTGTGTATTTTTGAAGAGTGCGCCTATTGTGTATTTTTGAAGAGTGCGCCTATTGTGTATTTTTGAAGAGTGCGCCTATTGTGTATTTTTGAAGAGTGCGCCTATTGTGTATTTTTGAAGAGTGCGCCTATTGTGTATTTTTGAAGAGTGCGCCTATTGTGTATTTTTGAAGAGTGCGCCTATTGTGTATTTTTGAAGAGTGCGCCTATTGTGTATTTTTGAAGAGTGCGCCTATTGTGTATTTTTGAAGAGTGCGCCTATTGTGTATTTTTGAAGAGTGCGCCTATTGTGTATTTTTGAAGAGTGCGCCTATTGTGTATTTTTGAAGAGTGCGCCTATTGTGTATTTTTGAAGAGTGCGCCTATTGTGTATTTTTGAAGAGTGCGCCTATTGTGTATTTTTGAAGAGTGCGCCTATTGTGTATTTTTGAAGAGTGCGCCTATTGTGTATTTTTGAAGAGTGCGCCTATTGTGTATTTTTGAAGAGTGCGCCTATTGTGTATTTTTGAAGAGTGCGCCTATTGTGTATTTTTGAAGAGTGCGCCTATTGTGTATTTTTGAAGAGTGCGCCTATTGTGTATTTTTGAAGAGTGCGCCTATTGTGTATTTTTGAAGAGTGCGCCTATTGTGTATTTTTGAAGAGTGCGCCTATTGTGTATTTTTGAAGAGTGCGCCTATTGTGTATTTTTGAAGAGTGCGCCTATTGTGTATTTTTGAAGAGTGCGCCTATTGTGTATTTTTGAAGAGTGCGCCTATTGTGTATTTTTGAAGAGTGCGCCTATTGTGTATTTTTGAAGAGTGCGCCTATTGTGTATTTTTGAAGAGTGCGCCTATTGTGTATTTTTGAAGAGTGCGCCTATTGTGTATTTTTGAAGAGTGCGCCTATTGTGTATTTTTGAAGAGTGCGCCTATTGTGTATTTTTGAAGAGTGCGCCTATTGTGTATTTTTGAAGAGTGCGCCTATTGTGTATTTTTGAAGAGTGCGCCTATTGTGTATTTTTGAAGAGTGCGCCTATTGTGTATTTTTGAAGAGTGCGCCTATTGTGTATTTTTGAAGAGTGCGCCTATTGTGTATTTTTGAAGAGTGCGCCTATTGTGTATTTTTGAAGAGTGCGCCTATTGTGTATTTTTGAAGAGTGCGCCTATTGTGTATTTTTGAAGAGTGCGCCTATTGTGTATTTTTGAAGAGTGCGCCTATTGTGTATTTTTGAAGAGTGCGCCTATTGTGTATTTTTGAAGAGTGCGCCTATTGTGTATTTTTGAAGAGTGCGCCTATTGTGTATTTTTGAAGAGTGCGCCTATTGTGTATTTTTGAAGAGTGCGCCTATTGTGTATTTTTGAAGAGTGCGCCTATTGTGTATTTTTGAAGAGTGCGCCTATTGTGTATTTTTGAAGAGTGCGCCTATTGTGTATTTTTGAAGAGTGCGCCTATTGTGTATTTTTGAAGAGTGCGCCTATTGTGTATTTTTGAAGAGTGCGCCTATTGTGTATTTTTGAAGAGTGCGCCTATTGTGTATTTTTGAAGAGTGCGCCTATTGTGTATTTTTGAAGAGTGCGCCTATTGTGTATTTTTGAAGAGTGCGCCTATTGTGTATTTTTGAAGAGTGCGCCTATTGTGTATTTTTGAAGAGTGCGCCTATTGTGTATTTTTGAAGAGTGCGCCTATTGTGTATTTTTGAAGAGTGCGCCTATTGTGTATTTTTGAAGAGTGCGCCTATTGTGTATTTTTGAAGAGTGCGCCTATTGTGTATTTTTGAAGAGTGCGCCTATTGTGTATTTTTGAAGAGTGCGCCTATTGTGTATTTTTGAAGAGTGCGCCTATTGTGTATTTTTGAAGAGTGCGCCTATTGTGTATTTTTGAAGAGTGCGCCTATTGTGTATTTTTGAAGAGTGCGCCTATTGTGTATTTTTGAAGAGTGCGCCTATTGTGTATTTTTGAAGAGTGCGCCTATTGTGTATTTTTGAAGAGTGCGCCTATTGTGTATTTTTGAAGAGTGCGCCTATTGTGTATTTTTGAAGAGTGCGCCTATTGTGTATTTTTGAAGAGTGCGCCTATTGTGTATTTTTGAAGAGTGCGCCTATTGTGTATTTTTGAAGAGTGCGCCTATTGTGTATTTTTGAAGAGTGCGCCTATTGTGTATTTTTGAAGAGTGCGCCTATTGTGTATTTTTGAAGAGTGCGCCTATTGTGTATTTTTGAAGAGTGCGCCTATTGTGTATTTTTGAAGAGTGCGCCTATTGTGTATTTTTGAAGAGTGCGCCTATTGTGTATTTTTGAAGAGTGCGCCTATTGTGTATTTTTGAAGAGTGCGCCTATTGTGTATTTTTGAAGAGTGCGCCTATTGTGTATTTTTGAAGAGTGCGCCTATTGTGTATTTTTGAAGAGTGCGCCTATTGTGTATTTTTGAAGAGTGCGCCTATTGTGTATTTTTGAAGAGTGCGCCTATTGTGTATTTTTGAAGAGTGCGCCTATTGTGTATTTTTGAAGAGTGCGCCTATTGTGTATTTTTGAAGAGTGCGCCTATTGTGTATTTTTGAAGAGTGCGCCTATTGTGTATTTTTGAAGAGTGCGCCTATTGTGTATTTTTGAAGAGTGCGCCTATTGTGTATTTTTGAAGAGTGCGCCTATTGTGTATTTTTGAAGAGTGCGCCTATTGTGTATTTTTGAAGAGTGCGCCTATTGTGTATTTTTGAAGAGTGCGCCTATTGTGTATTTTTGAAGAGTGCGCCTATTGTGTATTTTTGAAGAGTGCGCCTATTGTGTATTTTTGAAGAGTGCGCCTATTGTGTATTTTTGAAGAGTGCGCCTATTGTGTATTTTTGAAGAGTGCGCCTATTGTGTATTTTTGAAGAGTGCGCCTATTGTGTATTTTTGAAGAGTGCGCCTATTGTGTATTTTTGAAGAGTGCGCCTATTGTGTATTTTTGAAGAGTGCGCCTATTGTGTATTTTTGAAGAGTGCGCCTATTGTGTATTTTTGAAGAGTGCGCCTATTGTGTATTTTTGAAGAGTGCGCCTATTGTGTATTTTTGAAGAGTGCGCCTATTGTGTATTTTTGAAGAGTGCGCCTATTGTGTATTTTTGAAGAGTGCGCCTATTGTGTATTTTTGAAGAGTGCGCCTATTGTGTATTTTTGAAGAGTGCGCCTATTGTGTATTTTTGAAGAGTGCGCCTATTGTGTATTTTTGAAGAGTGCGCCTATTGTGTATTTTTGAAGAGTGCGCCTATTGTGTATTTTTGAAGAGTGCGCCTATTGTGTATTTTTGAAGAGTGCGCCTATTGTGTATTTTTGAAGAGTGCGCCTATTGTGTATTTTTGAAGAGTGCGCCTATTGTGTATTTTTGAAGAGTGCGCCTATTGTGTATTTTTGAAGAGTGCGCCTATTGTGTATTTTTGAAGAGTGCGCCTATTGTGTATTTTTGAAGAGTGCGCCTATTGTGTATTTTTGAAGAGTGCGCCTATTGTGTATTTTTGAAGAGTGCGCCTATTGTGTATTTTTGAAGAGTGCGCCTATTGTGTATTTTTGAAGAGTGCGCCTATTGTGTATTTTTGAAGAGTGCGCCTATTGTGTATTTTTGAAGAGTGCGCCTATTGTGTATTTTTGAAGAGTGCGCCTATTGTGTATTTTTGAAGAGTGCGCCTATTGTGTATTTTTGAAGAGTGCGCCTATTGTGTATTTTTGAAGAGTGCGCCTATTGTGTATTTTTGAAGAGTGCGCCTATTGTGTATTTTTGAAGAGTGCGCCTATTGTGTATTTTTGAAGAGTGCGCCTATTGTGTATTTTTGAAGAGTGCGCCTATTG
Organism: Venustoraphidia nigricollis; assembly: GCA_034508555.1. Lineage (NCBI taxonomy): Eukaryota > Metazoa > Arthropoda > Insecta > Raphidioptera > Raphidiidae > Venustoraphidia > Venustoraphidia nigricollis. The sequence goes on from JAVRKA010001335.1 coordinate 14,102, forward strand.
TGTATTTTTGAAGAGTGCGCCTATTGTGTATTTTTGAAGAGTGCGCCTATTGTGTATTTTTGAAGAGTGCGCCTATTGTGTATTTTTGAAGAGTGCGCCTATTGTGTATTTTTGAAGAGTGCGCCTATTGTGTATTTTTGAAGAGTGCGCCTATTGTGTATTTTTGAAGAGTGCGCCTATTGTGTATTTTTGAAGAGTGCGCCTATTGTGTATTTTTGAAGAGTGCGCCTATTGTGTATTTTTGAAGAGTGCGCCTATTGTGTATTTTTGAAGAGTGCGCCTATTGTGTATTTTTGAAGAGTGCGCCTATTGTGTATTTTTGAAGAGTGCGCCTATTGTGTATTTTTGAAGAGTGCGCCTATTGTGTATTTTTGAAGAGTGCGCCTATTGTGTATTTTTGAAGAGTGCGCCTATTGTGTATTTTTGAAGAGTGCGCCTATTGTGTATTTTCGAAGAGTGCGCCTATTGTGTATTTTTGAAGAGTGCGCCTATTGTGTATTTTCGAAGAGTGCGCCTATTGTGTATTTTTGAAGAGTGCGCCTATTGTGTATTTTCGAAGAGTGCGCCTATTGTGTATTTTCGAAGAGTGCGCCTATTGTGTATTTTCGAAGAGTGCGCCTATTGTGTATTTTCGAAGAGTGCGCCTATTGTGTATTTTCGAAGAGTGCGCCTATTGTGTATTTTCGAAGAGTGCGCCTATTGTGTATTTTCGAAGAGTGCGCCTATTGTGTATTTTCGAAGAGTGCGCCTATTGTGTATTTTCGAAGAGTGCGCCTATTGTGTATTTTCGAAGAGTGCGCCTATTGTGTATTTTCGAAGAGTGCGCCTATTGTGTATTTTCGAAGAGTGCGCCTATTGTGTATTTTTGAAGAGTGCGCCTATTGTGTATTTTTGAAGAGTGCGCCTATTGTGTATTTTCGAAGAGTGCGCCTATTGTGTATTTTCGAAGAGTGCGCCTATTGTGTATTTTCGAAGAGTGCGCCTATTGTGTATTTTTGAAGAGTGCGCCTATTGTGTATTTTTGAAGAGTGCGCCTATTGTGTATTTTTGAAGAGTGCGCCTATTGTGTATTTTTGAAGAGTGCGCCTATTGTGTATTTTTGAAGAGTGCGCCTATTGTGTATTTTTGAAGAGTGCGCCTATTGTGTATTTTTGAAGAGTGCGCCTATTGTGTATTTTTGAAGAGTGCGCCTATTGTGTATTTTTGAAGAGTGCGCCTATTGTGTATTTTTGAAGAGTGCGCCTATTGTGTATTTTTGAAGAGTGCGCCTATTGTGTATTTTTGAAGAGTGCGCCTATTGTGTATTTTTGAAGAGTGCGCC
>JAVRKA010001336.1:0-15368 GCA_034508555.1 Venustoraphidia nigricollis
GATGCCGATAGGCATTTCAGCTATAGGTGCCGATAGGCATTTTAGATAAAGTTGCCGATTAGCATTTTAAAACAGATGCCGATAGGCATTTCAGATATAGAAGCCGATAGGCATTTCAAATATGGGTGCCGATAGGCATTCCAGATATGGTTGCCGAGAGGCATTTCAAATATAGGTGCTGATAGGCATTATAGATGTAGTTTCTAATAGGCATTTCAAAAATTGGTGCTGATAGGCATTTCAGATATAGGTGCCGATAGGCATTTCAGATATAGTTGCCGATTGGCATTTTAAAAATAGGTGCCGATAGGCATTTTAGATGTAGTTTTCGATAGGCATTTCAAAAATAGGTGCCGATAGGCATTTCAGATATAGGTGCCGATAGGCATATCAGATATAGTTGCCGATAGGCATTTAAAATATAGGTGCCGATAGGCATTTCAAATATAGGTGTCGATAGGCATTTCAGATATAAATCCCGAAAGGCATTTCGGATATAGGTGCCGATAGGCATTTCTGATGTGGTTGCCGATAGGCATTTCAAATATAGGTGCTGATAGGCATTTCAGATGTAGTTTTCGATAGGTATTTCAAAATAAGGTACCAATAGGCATTTCAAATATAGGTGCCAAAAGGCACTTCAGATATAATTGCCGATTGGCATTTTAAAAATAGGTGCCGATAGGCATTTCAGATATAGAAGTCGATAGGCATTTCAAATATAGGTGCCGATAGGCATTCCAGATATGGTTGCCGATAGGCATTTCAAATATAGGTGCTGATAGGCATTTCAGATGTAGTTTCCGATAGGCATTTCAAAAATAGGTGCCGATAGGCATTCCAGATATAGGTGCCGATAGGCATTTCAGATATAGTTGTCGATTGGCATTTTAAAAATAGGTGCCGATAGGCATTTCAGATATAGAAGATGATAGGCATTTCAAATATAGGTGCCGATAGGCATTCCAGATATGGTTGCCGATAGGCATTTTAAATATAGGTGCTGATAGGCATTTCAGATGTAGTTTCCGATAGGCATTTTAAAAATTGGTGCCGATAGGCATTTCAGATATAGGTGCCGATAGGCATTTCAGGTATAGTTGCCGATTGGCATTTTAAAAATAGGTGCCGATAAGCATTTCGGATATAGAAGCCGATAGGTATTTCAAATATAGGTGTCGATAGGCATTTAAGATATGGTCGCCGATAGGCATTTCAAATATTGGTGCTGATAGGCATTTTAGATGTAGTTTCCGATAGGCATTTCAAAAATAGGTGCCGATAGGCATTTCAGATATAGGTGCCGATAGGCATTACAGATATAGTTGCCGATTGGCATTTTAAAATAGGTGTCGATAGGCATTTCAGATATAAATCCCGAAAGGCATTTCGGATATAGGTGCCGATAGGCATTTCTGATGTGGTTGCCGATAGGCATTTCACATATAGGTGCTGATAGGCATTTCAGATGTAGTTTTTGATAGGTATTTCAAAATAAGGTACCAATAGGCATTTTAAATATAGGTGCCAAAAGGCACTTCAGATATAATTGCCGATTGGCATTTTAAAAATAGGTGCCGATAGGCATTTCAGATATAGAAGCCGATAGGCATTTCAAATATAGGTGCCGATAGGCATTCCAGATATGGTTGCCGATAGGCATTTCAAATATAGGTGCTGATAGGCATTTCAGATGTAGTTTCCGATAGGCATTTCAAAAATAGGTGCCGATAGGCATTCCAGATATAGGTGCCGATAGGCACTTCAGATATAATTGCCGATTGGCATTTTAAAAATAGGTGCCGATAGGCATTTCAGATATAGAAGCCGATAGGCATTTCAAATATAGGTGCCGATAGGCATTCCAGATATGGTTGCCGATAGGCATTTCAAATATAGGTGCTGATAGGCATTTCAGATGTAGTTTCCGATAGGCATTTCAAAAATAGGTGCCGATAGGCATTCCAGATACAGGTGCCGATAGGCATTTCAGATATAGTTGTCGATTGGCATTTTAAAAATAGGTGCCGATAGGCATTTCAGATATAGAAGATGATAGGCATTTCAAATATAGGTGCCGATAGGCATTCCAGATATGGTTGCCGATAGGCATTTCAAATATAGGTGCTGATAGGCATTTCAGATGTAGTTTCTGATAGGCATTTTAAAAATTTGTGCCGATAGGCATTTCAGATAGAGGTGCCGATAGGCATTTCAGATATAGTTGCCGATTGGCATTTTAAAAATAGGTGCCGATAGGCATTTCGGATATAGAAGCCGATAGGTATTTCAAATATAGGTGTCGATAGGCATTTCAGATATGGTCGCCGATAGGCATTTCAAATATTGGTGCTGATAGGCATTTTAGATGTAGTTTCCGATAGGCATTTCAAAAATAGGTGCCGATAGGCATTTCAGATATAGGTGCCGATAGGCTTTACAGATATAGTTGCCGATTGGCATTTTAAAATAGGTGCCGATAGGCATTTCAGATATAGAAGCCGATAGGCATTTCAAATATATTTGCCGATAGGCATTCCAGATATGGTTGCCGATAAGCATTTCAAATATAGGTGCTGATAGGCATTTCAGATGTAGTTTCCGATAGGCATTTCAAAAATAGGTGCCGATAGGCATTTCTGAATAGGTGCCGAAAGGCATTTCAGATATAGTAGCCGATTGGCATTTTAAAAATAGGTGCCGATAGGCATTTCAGATATAGAAGCCGATAGGCATTTCAAATATAGGTGCCGATAGGCATTCCAGATATGGTTGCCGATAGGCATTTCAAATATAGGTGCTGATAGGCATTTCAGATGTGGTTTCCGATAGGCATTTCAAAAATAGGTGCCGATAGGCATTTCAGATATAGGTGCCGATAGGCATTTCAGATATAGTTGCAAATTGGCATTTTAAAAATAGGTGCCGATAGGAATTTCAGATATAGTTGCCGATTAGCATTTTAAAAACAGGTGCCGATAGGCATTTCAGATATAGAAGCCGATAGGTATTTCAAATATAGGTGTCGATAGGCATTTCAGATATTGTTGCCGATAGGCATTTCAAATATAGGAGCAGATAGGCATTTCAGATGTAGTTTCCGAAGGCATTTCAAAAATAGGTGCCGATAGGCATTTCAGATATAGGTGCCGATAGGCACTTCAGATATAGTTGCCAATTGGCATTTTAAAAATAGGTGCCGATAGGCATTTCAGATATAGAAGCCGATAGGCATTTCAAATATAGGTGCCGATAGGCATTCCAGTAATGGATGCCGATAGGCATTTCAATTATAGGTGCTGATAGGCATTTCAGATGTAGTTTCCGATAGGCATTTCAAAAATAGGTGCCGATAGGCATTTAAGATATAGGTGCCGATAGGCATTTCAGATATAGTTGCCGATTGGCATTTTAAAAATAGGTGCCGATAGGCATTTCAGATATAGAAGCCGATAGGCATTTCAAATATAGGTGCCGATAGGCATTCCAGATATGGTTGCCGATAGGCATTTCAAATATAGGTGCTGATAGGCATTTCAGATGTAGTTTCCGATAGGCATTTCAAAAATTGGTACCGATAGGCATTTCAGATATATGTGCCGATAGGCATTTCAGATATAGTTGCCGATTGGCCTTTTAAAAATAGGTGCCGATAGGCATTTCAGATATAGAAGCCGATAGGTATTTCAAATATAGGTGTCGATAGGCATTTCAGATATGGTTGCCGATAGGCATTTCAAATATAGGTGCTGATAGGCATTTCAGATGTGGTTTCCGATAGGCATTTCAAAAATAGGTGCCGATAGGCATTTCAGATATAGGTGCCGATAGGCATTTCAGATATAGTTGCCAATTGGCATTTTAAAAATAGGTGTCGATAAGCATTTCAGATATAGAAGCCGATAGGCATTTCAAATATAGGTGCCGATAAGCATTCCAGATATGGTTGCCGATAGGCATTTCAAATATAGGTGCTGATAGGCATTTCAGATGTAGTTTCCGATAGGCATTTCAAAAATAGGTGCCGATAGGCATTTCAGATATAGGTGCCGATAGGCATTTCAGATATAGTTGCCAATTGGCATTTTAAAAATAGGTGCCGATAGGCATTTCAGATATAGAAGCCGATATGCATTTCAAATATAGGTGCCGATAGGCATTCCAGATATGGCTGCCGATAGGCATTTCAAATATAGGTGCTGATAGGCATTTTAGATGTAGTTTCCGATAGGCATTTCAAAAATTGATGCCGATAGGCATTTCAGATATAGGTGCCGATAGGCATTTCAGATATAGTTGCCGATTAGCATTTTAAAAACAGGTGCCGATAGGCATTTCAGATATAGAAGCCGATAGGTATTTCAAATATAGGTGTCGATAGGCATTTCAGATATGGTTGCCGATAGGCATTTCAAATATAGGAGCAGATAGGCATTTCAGATGTAGTTTCCGAAGGCATTTCAAAAATAGGTGCCGATAGGCATTTCATATATAGGTGCCGATAGGCACTTCAGATATAGTTGCCAATTGGCATTTTAAAAATAGGTGCCGATAGGCATTTCAGATATAGAAGCCGATAGGCATTTCAAATATAGGTGCCGATAGGCATTCCAGTTATGGTTGCCGATAGGCATTTCAATTATAGGTGCTGATAGGCATTTCAGATGTAGTTTCCGATAGGCATTTCAAAAATAGGTGCCGATAGGCATTTAAGATATAGGTGCCGATAGGCATTTCAGATATAGTTGCCGATTGGCATTTTAAAAATAGGTGCCGATAGGCATTTCAGATATAGAAGGCGATAGGCATTTCAAATATAGGTGCCGATAGGCATTCCAGATATGGTTGCCGATAGGCATTTCAAATACAGGTTCTGATAGGCATTTCAGATGTAGTTTCCGATAGGCATTTCAAAAATTGGTGCCGATAGGCATTTCAGATATATGTGCCGATAGGCATTTCAGATATAGTTGCCGATTGGCCTTTTAAAAATAGGTGCCGATAGGCATTTCAGATATAGAAGCCGATAGGTATTTCAAATATAGGTGTCGGTAGGCATTTCAGATATGGTTGCCGATAGGCATTTCAAATATTGGTGCTGATAGGCATTTCAGATGTAGTTTCCGATAGGCATTTCAAAAATAGGTGCCGATAGGCATTTCAGATATAGGTGCCGATAGGCATTTCAGATATAGTTGCCGATTGGCATTTTAAAAATAGGTGCCGATAGGCATTTTAGATGTAGTTTCCGATAGACATTTCAAAAATAGGTGCCGATAGGCATTTCAGATATGGGTGCCGATAGGCATATCAGATATAGTTGCCGATAGGCATTTAAAATATAGGTGCCGATAGGCATTTCAAATATAGGTGTCGATAGGCATTTCAGATATAAATGCCGAAAGGCATTTCGGATATAGGTGCCGATAGGCATTTCAGATATAGTTGCCGATTGGCATTTTAAAAATGGGTGCCGATAGGCATTTCAGATATAGAAGTCGATAGGTATTTCAGATATAGTTGCCAATTAGCATTTTAAAAATAGGTGCCGATAGGCATTTCAGATATAGAAGCCGATAGGCATTTCAAATATAGGTGCCGATAGGCATTCCAGATATGGTTGCCGATAGGCATTTCAAATATAGGTGCTGACAGGCATTTTAGATGTAGTTTCCGATAGGCATTTCAAAAATTGATGCCGATAGACAATTCAGATATAGGTGCCGATAGGCATTTCAGATATAGTTGCCGATTGGCATTTTAAAAACAGGTGCCGATAGGCATTTCAGATATAGATGCCGATAGGTATTTCAAATATAGGTGTCGATAGGCATTTCAGATATAGTTGCCGATAGGCATTTCAAATATAGGAGCAGATAGGCATTTCAGATGTAGTTTCCGAAAGGCATTTCAAAAATAGGTGCCGATAGGCATTTCAGTTATAGGTGCCGATAGGCATTTCAGATATAGTTGCCGATTGGCATTTTAAAAATAGGTGCTGATAGGCATTTTAGATATAGAAGCCGATAGGTATTTCAAATATAGGTGTCGATAGGCATTTCAGATAGGGTTGCCGATAGGCATTTCAAATATAGGTGCTGATAGGCATTTCAGATGTAGTTTCCGATAGGCATTTCAAAGATAGGTGCCGATAGGCATTTCAGATATAGGTGCCGATAGGCATTTCAGATATAGTTGCCGATTGGCATTTTAAAAATGGGTGCCGATAGGCATTTTAGATGTAGTTTCCGATAGGCATTTCAAAAATAGGTGCCGATAGGCATTTCAGATATAGGTGCCGATAGGCATATCAGATATAGTTGCCGATAGGCATTTAAAATATAGGTGCCGATAGGCATTTCAAATAAAGGTGTCGAGAGGCATTTCAGATATAAATGCCGAAAGGCATTTCGGATATAGGTGCCGATAGGCATTTCAGATATAGTTGCCGATTGGCATTTTAAAAATAGGTGCCGATAGGCATTTTAGATATAGAAGCCGATAGGTATTTCAAATATAGGTGTCGATAGGCATTTCAGATAGGGTTGCCGATAGGCATTTCAAATATAGGTGCTGATAGGCATTTCAGATGTAGTTTCCGATAGGCATTTCAAAGATAGGTGCCGATAGGCATTTCAGATATAGGTACCGATAGGCATTTCAGATATAGTTGCCGATTGGCATTTTAAAAATGGGTGCCGATAGGCATTTTAGATGTAGTTTCCGATAGGCATTTCAAAAATAGGTGCCGATAGGCATTTCAGATATAGGTGCCGATAGGCATATCAGATATAGTTGCCGATAGGCATTTAAAATATAAGTGCCGATAGGCATTTCAAATAAAGGTGTCGAGAGGCATTTCAGATATAAATGCCGAAAGGCATTTCGGATATAGGTGCCGATAGGCATTTCAGATATAGTTGCCGGTTGGCATTTTAAAAATAGGTGCCGATTGGCATTTCAGATATAGAAGCCGATAGGTATTTCAAATATAGGTGTCGATAGGCATTTCAGGTATGGTTGCCGATAGGCATTTAAAATATAGGTGCTGATAGGCATTTCAGAAGTAGTTTCCGATAGGCATTTCAAAAATAGGTGCCGATAGGCATTTCAGATATAGGTGCCGATAGGCATTTCAGATATAGTTGCCGATTGGCATTTTAAAAATAGGTGCCGATAGGCATTTAAGATATAGAAGTCGATAGGTATTTCAAATATAGGTGTCGATAGGCATTTCAGATATGGTTGCCGATAGGCATTTCAAATATAGGTGCTGATAGGCATTTCAGATGTAGTTTCCGATAGGCATTTCAAAAATACGTGCCGATAGGCATTTCAGATATAGGTGCCGATAGGCATTTCAGATATAGTTGCCGATTGGCATTTTAAAAATAGGTGCCGATAGGCATTTTAGATGTAGTTTCCGATAGGCATTTCAGATATAGGTGCCGAGAGGCATATCAGATATAGTTTCCGATAGGCATTTAGAATATAGGTGCCGATAGGCATTTCAAATATAGGTGTCGATAGGCATTTCAGATATAAATGCCGAAAGGCATTTCGGATATAGGTGCCGATAGGCATTTCTGATGTGGTTGCCGATAGGCATTTCAAATATAGGTGCTGATAGGCATTTCAGATGTAGTTTTCGATAGGTATTTCAAAAATAGGTACCAATAGGCGTTTCAAATATAGGTGCCGATAGGCATTCCAGATATGGTTGCCGATAGGCATTTCAAATATAGGTGCTGATAGGCATTTCAGATGTAGTTTCCGATAGGCATTTCAAAAATAGGTGCCGATAGGCATTTCAGATATAGGTGCCGATAGGCATTTCAGATATAGTTGCCGATTGGCATTTTAAAAATAGGTGCCGATAGGCATTTCAGATGTAGAAGCCAAAAAGCATTTCAAATATAGGTGCCGATAGGCATTCCAGATATGGTTGCCGATAGGCATTTCAAATATAGCTGCTGATAGGCATTTCAGATGTAGTTTCCGATAGGCATTTCAGATAAAGGTGCCGATAGGCATTTCAGATATAGTTGCCAATTGGCATTTTAAAAATAGGTGTCAATAGGCATTTCAGATATAGAAGCCGATAGGCATTTCAAATATAGGTGCCGATTGGCATTCCAGATATGTTTGCCGACAGGCATTTCAAATATAGGTGCTTATAGGCATTTCAGATGTAGTTTCCAATAGGCATTTCAAAAATAGGTGCCGATAGGCATTTCAAATATAGGCGCCGATAGGCATTTCAGATATAGTTGCCGATTGGCATTTTAAAAATAGGTGCCGATGACATTTTAGAAATAGTTTCCGATAGGCATTTCAAAAATAGATGCCGATAGGCATTTCAGATATAGGTGCCGATAGGCATATCAGATATAGTTGCCGATAGGCATATTAGATATAGTTGCCGATAGGCATTTAAAATATAGGTGCCGATAAGCATTTCAAATATAGGTGTCGATAAGCATTTCAGATATAAATGCCGAAAGGCATTTCAGATATAGGTGCCGATAGGCATTTCTGATGTGGTTGCCGATTGGCATTTCAAATATAGGTGCTGATAGGCATTTCAGATGTAGTTTTGGATAGGCATTTCAAAAATAGGTGCCGATAGGCATTTCAGATATAGGTGCCGATAGGCACTTCAGATATAGTTGCCGATTGGCATTTTAAAAATAGGTGCCGATAGGCATATCAGATATAGAAGCCGATAGGGATTTCAAATATAGGTGCCGATAGGCATTCCAGATAGGGTTGCCGATAGGCATTTTTAATATAATTGCCGATAGGCATTTCAGATGTAGTTTCCGATAGGCATTTCAAAAATAGGTGCCGATAGGCATTTCAGATATATGTGCCGATAGGCATTTCAGATATAGTTACCGATTGGCATTTTAAAAATATGTGCCGATAGGCATTTTAGATATAAAAGCCGATAGGCATTTCAAATATAGGTGCCGATAAGCATTCCAGATATGGTTTCCGATAGGCATTTCAAATATAGGTGCTGATAGGCATTTCAGCTGTAGTTTCCGATAGGCATTTCAAAAATTGGTGCCGATAGGCATTTCAGATATAGAAGCCGATAGGCATTTCAAATATAGGTGCCGATAGGCATTCCAGATATGGTTGCCGTTAGGCATTTTCTTTATAATTGCTGATAGGCATTTCAGATGTAGTTTCCGATAGGCATTTCAAAAATAGGTGCCGATAGGCATTTCAGATAGAGGTGTAGATAGGCATTTCAGATATAGTTGCCGATTGGCATTTTAAAAATAGGTGCCGATAGGCATTTCAGATATAGAAGCCGATAGGCATTTCAAATATAGGTGCCGATAAGCATTCCAGATATGGATGCTGATAGGCATTTCAAATATAGGTGCTGATAGGCGTTTTAGATGTAGTTTCCGATAGGCATTTCAAAAATAGGTGCCGATAGGCATTTCAAATATAGGCGCCGATAAGCATTTCAAATATAGGTGTCGATAGGCATTTCAGATATAAATGCCGAAAGGCATTTCAGATATAGGTGCCGATAGGCATTTCTGATGTGGTTGCCGATTAGCATTTCAACTATAGGTGCTGATAGGCATTTCAGATGTAGTTTTGGATAGGCATTTCAAAAATAGGTGCCGATAGGCATTTCAGATATAGGTGCCGATAGGCATATCAGATATAGTTGCCGACAGGCATATTAGATATTGTTGCCGATAGGCATTTAAAATATAGGTGCCGATAAGCATTTCAAATATAGGTGTCGATAGGCATTTCAGATATAAATGCCGAAAGGCATTTCAGATATAGGTGCCGATAGGCATTTCTGATGTGGTTGCCGATTAGCATTTCAACTATAGGTGCTGATAGGCATTTCAGATGTAATTTTGGATAGGCATTTCAAAAATAGGTGCCGATAGGCATTTCAGATATAGGTGCCGATAGGCACTTCAGATATAGTTGCCGATTGGCATTTTAAAAATAGGTGCCGACAGGCATTTCAGATATAGAAGCCGATAGGCATTTCAAATATAGGTGCCGATAGGCATTCCAGTTATGGTTGCCGATAGGCATTTCAATTATAGGTGCTGATAGGCATTTCAGATGTAGTTTCCCATAGGCATTTCAAAAATTGGTGCCGATAGGCATTTCAGATATAGAAGCCGATAGGCATTTTAAATATAGGTGCCGATAGGCATTCCAGATATGTTTGCTGATAGGCATTTTTAATATAATTGCCGATAGGCATTTCAGATGTAGTTTCCGATAGGCATTTCAAAAATAGGTGCCGATAGGCATTTCAGATATAGGTGCCGATAGGCACTTCAGATATAGTTGCCAATTGGCATTTTAAAAATAGGTGCCGATAGGCATTTCAGATATAGAAGCCGATAGGCATTTCAAATATAGGTGCCGATAGGCATTCCAGTTATGGTTGCCGATAGGCATTTCAATTATAGGTGCTGATAGGCATTTCAGATGTAGTTTCCGATAGGCATTTCAAAAATAGGTGCCGATAGGCATTTAAGATATAGGTGCCGATAGGCATTTCAGATATAGTTGCCGATTGGCATTTTAAAAATAGGTGCCGATAGGCATTTCAGATATAGAAGCCGATAGGCTTTTCAAATATAGGTGCCGATAGGCATTCCAGATATGGTTGCCGATAGGCATTTCAAATATAGGTGCTGATAGGCATTTCAGATGTAGTTTCCGATAGGCATTTCAAAAATAGGTGCCAATAGGCGGTTCAGATATAGGTGCCGATAGGCATTTCAGATATAGTTGCCGATTGGCATTTTAGAAATAGGTGCCGATAGGCATTTTAGATGTAGTTACCAATAGGCATTTTAAAAATAGGTGCCGATAGGCATTTCAGATATAGTTGCCGATTTGCATTTTAAAAATAGGTGCCGATAGGCATTTCAGATATAGAAGCCGATAGGCATTTCCAATATAGGTGCCGATAGGCATTCCAGATATGGTTGCCGATAAGCATTTCAAATATAGGTGCTGATAGGCATTTCAGATGTTGTTTCCGATAGGCATTTCAAAAATAGGTGCCAATAGGCGGTTCAGATATAGGTGCCGATAGGCATTTCAGATATAGTTGCCGATTTGCATTTTAAAAATAAGTGTCGATAGGCATTTCAGATATAGAAGCCAATAAGCATTTCAAATATAGGTGCCGATAGGCATTCCAGATATGGTTGACGATAGGCATTTCAAATATAGGTGCTGATAGGCATTTTAGATGTAGTTTCCGATATGCATTTCAAAAATTGGTGCCGATAGGCATTTCAGATATAGGTGCCGATAGGCATTTCAGATATAGTTGCCGATTGGCATTTTAAAAATAGGTGCCGATAGGCATTTCAGATATGGTTGCCGATAGGCATTTCAAATATAGGAGCAGAAGGGCATTTCAGATGTAGTTTCCGAAAGGCATTTCAAAAATAGTTGCCGATAGGCATTTCAGATATAGGTGCCGATAGGCATTTCAGATATAGTTGCCGATTGGCATTTTTAAAATAGGTGCCGATAGGCATTTCAGATATAGGAGCCGATAGGCATTTCAAATATAGGTGCCGATAGGCATTCCAGATATGGTTGCCGATAGGCATTTCAAATATAGGTGCTGATAGGCATTTCAGATGTAGTTTCCGATAGGCATTTCAAAAATAGGTGCCGATAGGCATTCCAGATATAGGTGCCGATAGGCATTTCAGATATAGTTGTCGATTGGCATTTTAAAAATAGGTGCCGATAGGCATTTCAGATATAGAAGATGATAGGCATTTCAAACATAGGTGCCGATAGGCATTCCAGATATGGTTGCCGATAGGCATTTCAAATATAGGTGCTGATAGGCATTTCAGATGTAGTTTCCGATAGGCATTTTAAAAATTGGTGCCGATAGGCATTTCAGATATAGGTGCCAAAAGGCATTTAAGATATAGTTGCCGATTGGCATTTTAAAAATAGGTGCCGATAGGCATTTCGGATATAGAAGCCGATAGGTATTTCAAATATAGGTGTCGATAGGCATTTAAGATATGGTCGCCGATAGGCATTTCAAATATTGGTGCTGATAGGCATTTTAGATGTAGTTTCCGATAGGCATTTCAAAAATAGGTGCCGATAGGCATTTCAGATATAGGTGCCGATAGGCATTACAGATATAGTTGCCGATTGGCATTTTTAAATAGGTGTCGATAGGCATTTCAGATATAAATCCCGAAAGGCATTTCGGATATAGGTGCCGATAGGCATTTCTGATGTGGTTGCCGATAGGCATTGCAAATATAGGTGCTAATAGGCATTTCAGATGTAGTTTTTGATAGGTATTTCAAAATAAGGTACCAATAGGCATTTCAAATATAGGTGCCGATAGGCACTTCAGATATAATTGCCGATTGGCATTTTAAAAATAGGTGCCGATAGGCATTTCAGAATAGGTGCCGATAGGCATTTCAGATATAGTAGCCGATTGGCATTTTAAAAATAGGTGCCGATAGGCATTTCAGATATAGAAGCCGATAGGCATTTCAAATATAGGTGCCGATAGGCATTCCAGATATGGTTGCCGATAGGCATTTCAAATATAGGTGCTGATAGGCATTTCAGATGTGGTTTCCGATAGGCATTTCAAAAATAGGTGCCGATAGGCATTTCAGATATAGGTGCCGATAGGCATTTCAGATATAGTTGCAAATTGGCATTTTAAAAATAGGTGCCGATTGGCATTTCAGATATAGAAGCCGATAGGCATTTCAAATATAGGTGCCGATAGGCATTCCAGTTATGGTTGCCGATAGGCATTTCAATTATAGGTGCTGATAGGCATTTCAGATGTAGTTTCCGATAGGCATTTCAAAAATAGGTGCCGATAGGCATTTAAGATATAGGTGCCGATAGGGATTTCAGATATAGTTGCCGATTGGCATTTTAAAAATAGGTGCCGATAGGCATTTCAAAATAGAAGCCGATAGGCATTTCAAATATAGGTGCCGATAGGCATTCCAGATATGGTTGCCGATAGGCATTTCAAATATAGGTGCTGATAGGCATTTCAGATGTAGTTTCCGATAGGCATTTCGAAAATTGGTGCCGATAGGCATTTCAGATATATGTGCCGATAGGCATTTCAGATATAGTTGCCGATTGGCCTTTTAAAAATAGGTGCCGATAGGCATTTCAGATATAGAAGCCGATAGGTATTTCAAATATAGGTGTCGATAGGCATTTCAGATATGGTTGCCGATAGGCATTTCAAATATAGGTGCTGATAGGCATTTCAGATGTGGTTTCCGATAGGCATTTCAAAAATAGGTGCCGATAGGCATTTCAGATATAGGTGCCGATAGGCATTTCAGATATAGTTGCCAATTGGCATTTTAAAAATAGGTGTCGATAAGCATTTCAAATATAGAAGCCGATAGGCATTTCAAATATAGGTGCCGATAAGCATTCCAGATATGGTTGCCGATAGGCATTTCAAATATAGGTGCTGATAGGCATTTCAGATGTAGTTTCCAAAAGGCATTTCAAAAATAGGTGCCGATAGGCATTTCAGATATAGGTGCCGATAGGCATTTCAGATATAGTTGCCAATTGGCATTTTAAAAATAGGTGCCGATAGGCATTTCAGATATAGAAGCCGATATGCATTTCAAATATAGGTGCCGATAGGCATTCCAGATATGGTTGCCGATAGGCATTTCAAATATAGGTGCTGATAGGCATTTTAGATGTAGTTTCCGATAGGCATTTCAAAAATTGATGCCGATAGGCATTTCAGATATAGGTGCCGATAGGCATTTCAGATATAGTTGCTGATTAGCATTTTAAAAACACGTGCCGATAGGCATATCAGATATAGAAGCCGATAGGTATTTCAAATATAGGTGTCGATAGGCATTTCAGATATGGTTGCCGATAAGCATTTCAAATATAGGTGCTGATAGGCATTTCAGATGTAGTTTCCGAAGGCATTTCAAAAATAGGTGCCGATAGGCATTTCAGATATAGGTGCCGATAGGCATTTCAGATATAGTTGCCGATTGGCATTTTAAAAATAGGTGCCGATAGGCATTTCAGATGTAGTAGCCGATAAGCATTTCAAATATAGGTGCCGATAGGCATTCCAGATATGGTTGCCGATAGGCATTTCAAATATAAGTGCTGATAGGCATTTCAGATGTAGTTTCCGATAGGCATTTCAAAAATAGGTACCGATAGGCATTTCAGATATAGGTGCCGATAGGTATTTCAGATATAGTTGCCAATTGGCATTTTAAAAATAGGTGTCAATAGGCATTTCAGATATAGAAGCCGATAGGCATTTCAAATATAGGTGCCGATTGGCATTCCAGATATGTTTGCCGACAGGCATTTCAAATATAGGTGCTTATAGGCATTTCAGATGTAGTTTCCAATAGGCATTTCAAAAATAGGTGCCGATAGGCATTTCAAATATAGGCGACGATAGGCATTTCAGATATAGTTGCCGATTGGCATTTTAAAAATAGGTGCCGATGACATTTTAGGAATAGTTTCCGATAGGCATTTCAAAAATAGATGCCGATAGGCATTTCAGATATAGGTGCCGATAGGCATATCAGATATAGTTGCCGATAGGCATATTAGATATAGTTGCCGATAGGCATTTAAAATATAGGTGCCGATAAGCATTTCAAATATAGGTGTCGATAGGCATTTCAGATATAAATGCCGAAAGGCATTTCAGATATAGGTGCCGACAGGCATTTCTGATGTGGTTGCCGATTGGCATTTCAAATATAGGTGCCGATAGGCATTCCAGATATGGTTGCCGATAGGCATTTTTAATATAATTGCCGATAGGCATTTCAGATGTAGTTTCCGATAGGCATTTCAAAAATAGGTGCCAATAGGCATTTCAGATATATGTGCCGATAGGCATTTCAGATATAGTTACCGATTGGCATTTTAAAAATATGTGCCGATAGGCATTTTAGATATAAAAGCCGATAGGCATTTCAAATATAGGTGCCGATAAGCATTCCAGATATGGTTGCCGATAGGCATTTCAAATATAGGTGCTGATAGGCATTTCAGATGTAGTTTCCGATAGGCATTTCAAAAATTGGTGCCGATAGGCATTTCAGATATAGAAGCCGATAGGCATTTCAAATATAGGTGCCGATATGCATTCCAGATATGGTTGCCGATAGGCATTTTCAATATAATTGCTGATAGGCATTTCAGATGTAGTTTCCGATAGGCGTTTCAAAAATAGGAGCCGATAGGCATTTCAGATAGAGGTGTAGATAGGCATTTCAGATATAGTTGCCGATTGGCATTTTAAAAATAGGTGC
>JAVRKA010001337.1:0-15364 GCA_034508555.1 Venustoraphidia nigricollis
CGATAGGCATTTCAGATATAGGTGTCGATAGGCATTTCAGATATAGGTGTCGATAGGCATTTCAGATATAGGTGTCGATAGGCATTTCAGATATAGGTGCCGATAGGCATTTCAGATATAGTTGCCGATTGGCATTTTAAAAATAGGTGCCGATAGGCATTTCAGATATAGAAGCCGATAGGCATTTCAAATATAGGTGCCGATAGGCATTCCAGATATGGTTGCCGATAGGAATTTCAAATATAGGTGCTGATAGGCATTTCAGATGTAGTTTCCGATAGGCATTTCAAAAATAGGTGTCGATAGGCATTTCAGATATAGGTGTCGATAGGCATTTCAGATATAGGTGTCGATAGGCATTTCAGATATAGGTGTCGATAGGCATTTCAGATATAGGTGTCGATAGGCATTTCAGATATAGGTGTCGATAGGCATTTCAGATATAGGTGTCGATAGGCATTTCAGATATAGGTGTCGATAGGCATTTCAGATATATGTGCCGTTAGGCATTTCAGATATAGTTGCTGATTGGCATTTTTAAAATAAGTGCCGATAGGCATTTCAGATATAGAAGCCGATAGGCATTTCAAATATAGGTGCCGATAGGCATTCCAGATATGGTTGCCGATAGGCATTTCAAATATAGGTGCTGATAGGCATTTCAGATGTAGTTTCCGATAGGCATTTCAAAAATAGGTGTCGATAGGCATTTCAGATATAGGTGTCGAAGGCACTTTCAGATATAGGTGTCGATAGACATTTCAGATATAGGTGTCGATAGGCATTTCAGATATAAGTGTCGATAGGCATTTCAGATATAGGTGTCGATAGGCATTTCAGATATAGGTGCCGATAGGCATTTCAGATATAGTTGCCGATTGGCATTTTAAAAATAGGTGCCGATAGGCATTTTAGATATAGAAGCCGATAGGCATTTCAAATATAGGTGTCGATAGGCATTTCAGATATAGGTGTCGATAGGCATTTCAGATATGGGTGTCGATAGGCATTTCAGATATAGGTGTCGATAGGCATTTCAGATATAGGTGTCGATAGGCATTTCAGATATAGGTGTCGATAGGCATTTCAGATATAGGTGTCGATAGGCATTTCAGATATAGGTGTCGATAGGCATTTCAGATATAGGTGCCGATAGGCATTTCAGATATAGTTGCCGATTGGCATTTTAAAAATAGGTGCCGATAGGCATTTCAGATATAGAAGCCGATAGGCATTTCAAATATAAGTGCCGATAGGCATTCCAGATATGGTTGCCGATAGGCATTTCAAATATAGGTGCTGATAGGCATTTCAGATGTAGTTTCCGATAGGCATTTCAAAAATAGGTGTCGATAGGCATTTCAGATATAGGTGTCGATAGGCATTTCAGATATAGGTGTCGATAGGCATTTCAGATATAGGTGTCGATAGGCATTTCAGATATAGGTGTCGATAGGCATTTCAGATATAGGTGTCGATAGGCATTTCAGATATAGGTGTCGATAGGCATTTCAGATATAGGTGCCGATAGGCATTTCAGATATAGTTGCCGATTGGCATTTTAAAAATAGGTGCCGATAGGCATTTCAGATATAGAAGCCGATAGGCATTTCAAATATAGTTGCCGATAGACATTCCAGATATGGTTGCCGATAGGCATTTCAAATATAGGTGCTGATAGGCATTTCAGATGTAGTTTCCGATAGGCATTTCAAAAATAGGTGTCGATAGGCATTTCAGATATAGGTGTCGATAGGCATTTCAGATATGGGTGTCGATAGGCATTTCAGATATAGGTGTCGATAGGCATTTCAGATATAGGTGTCGATAGGCATTTCAGATATAGGTGTCGATAGGCATTTCAGATATAGGTGTCGATAGGCATTTCAGATATAGGTGTCGATAGGCATTTCAGATATAGGTGCCGATAGGCATTTCAGATATAGTTGCCGATTGGCATTTTAAAAATAGGTGCCGATAGGCATTTCAGATATAGAAGCCGATAGGCATTTCAAATATAAGTGCCGATAGGCATTCCAGATATGGTTGCCGATAGGCATTTCAAATATAGGTGCTGATAGGCATTTCAGATGTAGTTTCCGATAGGCATTTCAAAAATAGGTGTCGATAGGCATTTCAGATATAGGTGTCGATAGGCATTTCAGATATAGGTGTCGATAGGCATTTCAGATATAGGTGTCGATAGGCATTTCAGATATAGGTGTCGATAGGCATTTCAGATATAGGTGTCGATAGGCATTTCAGATATAGGTGTCGATAGGCATTTCAGATATAGGTGCCGATAGGCATTTCAGATATAGTTGCCGATTGGCATTTTAAAAATAGGTGCCGATAGGCATTTCAGATATAGAAGCCGATAGGCATTTCAAATATAGTTGCCGATAGACATTCCAGATATGGTTGCCGATAGGCATTTCAAATATAGGTGCTGATAGACATTTCAGATGTAGTTTCCGATAGGCATTTCAAAAATAGATGTCGATAGGCATTTCAGATATAGGTGTCGATAGGCATTTCAGATATAGGTGTCGATAGGCATTTCAGATATAGGTGTCGATAGGCATTTCAGATATAGGTGTCGATAGGCATTTCAGATATAGGTGTCGATAGGCATTTCAGATATAGGTGTCGATAGGCATTTCAGATATAGGTGTCGATAGGCATTTCAGATATAGGTGTCGATAGGCATTTCAGATATAGTTGCCGATTGGCATTTTAAAAATAGGTGCCGATAGGCATTTCAGATATAGAAGCCGATAGGCATTACAAATATAGGTGCCGATAGGCATTCCAGATATGGTTGCCGATAGGCATTTCAAATATAGGTGCTGATAGGCATTTCAGATGTAGTTTCCGATAAGCATTTCGAAAATATGTGTCGATAGGCATTTCAGATATAGGTGTCGATAGGCATTTCAGATATAGGTGTCGATAGGCATTTCAGATATAGGTGCCGATAGGCATTTCAGATATAGTTGCCGATTGGCATTTTAAAAATAGGTGCCGATAGGCATTTCAGATATAGTTGCCGATTGGCATTTTAAAAATAGGTGCCGATAGGCATTTCAGATATAGAAGCCGATAGGCATTTCAAATATAGGTGCCGATAGGCATTCCAGATATGGTTGCCGATAGGCATTTCAAATATAGGTGCTGATAGGCATTTCAGATGTAGTTACCGATAGGCATTTCAAAAATAGGTGTCGATAGGCATTTCAGATATAGGTGTCGATAGGCATTTCAGATATAGGTGTCGATAGGCATTTCAGATATAGGTGTCGATAGGCATTTCAGATATAGGTGTCGATAGGCATTTCAGATATAGGTGTCGATAGGCATTTCAGATATAGGTGTCGATAGGCATTTCAGATATAGGTGTCGATAGGCATTTCAGATATAGGTGTCGATAGGCATTTCAGATATAGGTGTCGATAGGCATTTCAGATATAGGTGCCGATAGGCATTTCAGATATAGTTGCCGATTGGCATTTTAAAAATAGGTGCCGATAGGCATTTCAGATATAGAAGCCGATAGGCATTTCAAATATACATGCCGATAGGCATTCCAGATATGGTTGCCGATAGGCATTTCAAATATAGGTTCTGATAGGCATTTCAGATGTAGTTTCCGATAGGCATTTCAAAAATAGGTGTCGATAGGCATTTCAGATATAGGTGTCGATAGGCATTTCAGATATAGGTGTCGATAGGCATTTCAGATATAGGTGTCGATAGGCATTTCAGATATAGGTAGGTGTCGATAGGCATTTCAGATATAGGTGTCGATAGGCATTTCAGATATAGGTTTCGATAGGCATTTCAGATATAGGTGTCGATATGCATTTCAGATATAGGTGCCGATAGGCATTTCAGATATAGTTGCCGATTGGCATTTTTAAAATAGGTGCCGATAGGCATTTCAGATATAGAAGCCGATAGGCATTTCAAATATAGGTGCCGATAGGCATTCCAGATATGGTTGCCGATAGGCATTTCAGATGTAGTTTCATTTAGGCATTTCAAAAATAGGTGTCGATAGGCATTTCAGATATAGGTGTCGATAGGCATTTCAGATATAGGTGTCGATAGGCATTTCAGATATAGGTGTCGATAGGCATTTCAGATATAGGTGTCGATAGGCATTTCAGATATAGGTGTCGATAGGCATTTCAGATATAGGTGTCGATAGGCATTTCAGATATAGGTGTCGATAGGCATTTCAGATATAGGTGTCGATAGGCATTTCAGATATAGGTGTCGATAGGCATTTCAGATATAGGTGTCGATAGGCATTTCAGATATAGGTGTCGATAGGCATTTCAGATATAGGTGCCGATAGGCATTTCAGATATAGTTGCCGATTGGCATTTTAAAAATAGGTGCCGATAGGCATTTCAGATATAGAAGCCGATAGGCATTTCAAATATACATGCCGATAGGCATTCCAGATATGGTTGCCGATAGGCATTTCAAATATAGGTTCTGATAGGCATTTCAGATGTAGTTTCCGATAGGCATTTCAAAAATAGGTGTCGATAGGCATTTCAGATATAGGTGTCGATAGGCATTTCAGATATAGGTGTCGATAGGCATTTCAGATATAGGTGTCGATAGGCATTTCAGATATAGGTAGGTGTCGATAGGCATTTCAGATATAGGTGTCGATAGGCATTTCAGATATAGGTTTCGATAGGCATTTCAGATATAGGTGTCGATATGCATTTCAGATATAGGTGCCGATAGGCATTTCAGATATAGTTGCCGATTGGCATTTTTAAAATAGGTGCCGATAGGCATTTCAGATATAGAAGCCGATAGGCATTTCAAATATAGGTGCCGATAGGCATTCCAGATATGGTTGCCGATAGGCATTTCAGATGTAGTTTCATTTAGGCATTTCAAAAATAGGTGTCGATAGGCATTTCAGATATAGGTGTCGATAGGCATTTCAGATATAGGTGTCGATAGGCATTTCAGATATAGGTGTCGATAGGCATTTCAGATATAGGTGTCGATAGGCATTTCAGATATAGGTGTCGATAGGCATTTCAGATATAGGTGTCGATAGGCATTTCAGATATAGGTGTCGATAGGCATTTCAGATATAGGTGCCGATAGGCATTTCAGATATAGTTGCCGATTGGCATTTTAAAATAGGTGCCGATAGGCATTTCAGATATAGAAGCCGATAGGCATTTCAAATATAGGTGCCGATAGGCATTCCAGATATGGTTGCCGATAGGCATTTCAAATATAGGTGCTGATAGGCATTTCAGATGTAGTTTCCGATAGGCATTTCAAAAATAGGTGTCGATATGCATTTCAGATATAGGTGTCGATAGGCATTTCAGATATAGGTGTCGATAGGCATTTCAGATATAGGTGTCGATAGGCATTTCAGATATAGGTGTCGATAGGCATTTCAGATATAGGTGCCGATAGGCTTCAGATATAGTTGCCGATTGGCATTTTAAAAATAGGTGCCGATAGGCATTTTAGATATAGAAGCCGATAGGCATTTAAAATATAGGTGCCGATAGGCATTCCATATATAATTGCCGATAGGCATTTCAAATATAGGTGCTGATAGGCATTTCAGATGTAGTTACCGATAGGCATTTCAAAAATAGGTGTCGATAGGCATTTCAGATATAGGTGTCGATAGGCATTTCAGATATAGGTGTCGATAGGCATTTCAGATATAGGTGTCGATAGGCATTTCAGATATAGGTGTCGATAGGCATTTCAGATATAGGTGTCGATAGGCATTTCAGATATAGGTGCCGATAGGCATTTCAGATATAGTTGCCGATTGGCATTTTAAAAATAGGTGCCGATAGGCATTACAGATATAGAAGCCGATAGGCATTTCAAATATACATGCCGATAGGCATTCCAGATATGGTTGCCGATAGGCATTTCAAATATAGGTTCTGATAGGCATTTCAGATGTAGTTTCCGATAGGCATTTCAAAAATAGGTGTCGATAGGCATTTCAGATATAGGTGTCGATAGGCATTTCAGATATAGGTGTCGATAGGCATTTCAGATATAGGTGTCGATAGGCATTTCAGATATAGGTAGGTGTCGATAGGCATTTCAGATATAGGTGTCGATAGGCATTTCAGATATAGGTTTCGATAGGCATTTCAGATATAGGTGTCGATATGCATTTCAGATATAGGTGCCGATAGGCATTTCAGATATAGTTGCCGATTGGCATTTTTAAAATAGGTGCCGATAGGCATTTCAGATATAGAAGCCGATAGACATTTCAAATATAGGTGCCGATAGGCATTCCAGATATGGTTGCCGATAGGCATTTCAGATGTAGTTTCATTTAGGCATTTCAAAAATAGGTGTCGATAGGCATTTCAGATATAGGTGTCGATAGGCATTTCAGATATAGGTGTCGATAGGCATTTCAGATATAGGTGTCGATAGGCATTTCAGATATAGGTGTCGATAGGCATTTCAGATATAGGTGTCGATAGG
Organism: Venustoraphidia nigricollis; assembly: GCA_034508555.1. Classification (NCBI taxonomy): domain Eukaryota; kingdom Metazoa; phylum Arthropoda; class Insecta; order Raphidioptera; family Raphidiidae; genus Venustoraphidia; species Venustoraphidia nigricollis. Next base: position 6,517 of record JAVRKA010001337.1, read on the forward strand.
CATTTCAGATATAGGTGTCGATAGGCATTTCAGATATAGGTGTCGATAGGCATTTCAGATATAGGTGCCGATAGGCATTTCAGATATAGTTGCCGATTGGCATTTTAAAATAGGTGCCGATAGGCATTTCAGATATAGAAGCCGATAGGCATTTCAAATATAGGTGCCGATAGGCATTCCAGATATGGTTGCCGATAGGCATTTCAAATATAGGTGCTGATAGGCATTTCAGATGTAGTTTCCGATAGGCATTTCAAAAATAGGTGTCGATATGCATTTCAGATATAGGTGTCGATAGGCATTTCAGATATAGGTGTCGATAGGCATTTCAGATATAGGTGTCGATAGGCATTTCAGATATAGGTGTCGATAGGCATTTCAGATATAGGTGTCGATAGGCATTTCAGATATAGGTGTCGATAGGCATTTCAGATATAGGTGTCGATAGGCATTTCAGATATAGGTGCCGATAGGCATTTCAGATATAGTTGCCGATTGGCATTTTAAAAATAGGTGCCGATAGGCATTTCAGATATAGAAGCCGATAGGCATTTCAAATATAGGTGCCGATAGGCATTCCAGATATGGTTGCCGATAGGCATTTCAAATATAGGTGCTGATAGGCATTTCAGATGTAGTTTCCGATAGGCATTTCAAAAATAGGTGTCGATAGGCATTTCAGATATAGGTGTCGATAGGCATTTCAGATATAGGTGTCGATAGGCATTTCAGATATAGGTGTCGATAGGCATTTCAGATATAGGTGTCGATAGGCATTTCAGATATAGGTGTCGATAGGCATTTCAGATATAGGTGTCGATAGGCATTTCAGATATATGTGCCGTTAGGCATTTCATATATAGTTGCTGATTGGCATTTTAAAAATAAGTGCCGATAGGCATTTCAGATATAGAAGCCGATAGGCATTTCAAATATAGGTGCCGATAGGCATTCCAGATATGGTTGCCGATAGGCATTTCAAATATAGGTGCTGATAGGCATTTCAGATGTAGTTTCCGATAGGCATTTCAAAAATAGGTGTCGATAGGCATTTCAGATATAGGTGTCGATAGGCATTTCAGATATAGGTGTCGATAGGCATTTCAGATATAGGTGTCGATAGGCATTTCAGATATAGGTGTCGATAGGCATTTCAGATATAGGTGTCGATAGGCATTTCAGATATAGGTGTCGATAGGCATTTCAGATATAGGTGTCGATAGGCATTTCAGATATAAGTGCCGATAGGCATTTCAGATATAGTTGCCGATTGGCATTTTAAAAATAGGTGCCGATAGGCATTTCAGATATAGAAGCCGATAGGCATTTCAAATATAGGAGCCGATAGGCATTCCAGATATGGTTACCGATAGGCATTTCAAATATAGGTGCTGATAGGCATTTCAGATGTAGTTTCCGATAGGCATTTCAAAAATAGGTGTCGATAGGCATTTCAGATATAGGTGTCGATAGGCATTTCAGATATAGGTGTCGATAGGCATTTCAGATATAGGTGTCGATAGGCATTTCAGTTATAGGTGTCGATAGGCATTTCAGATATAGGTGTCGATAGGCATTTCAGATATAGGTGTCGATAGGCATTTCACATATAGGTGTCGATAGGCATTTCAGATATAGGTGCCGATAGGCATTTCAGATATAGTTGCCGATTGGCATTTTAAAAATATGTGCCGATAGGCATTTCAGATATAGAAGCCGATAGGCATTTCAAATATAGGTGCCGATAGGCATTCCAGATATGGTTGCCGATAGGCATTTCAAATATAGGTGCTGATAGGCATTTCAGATGTAGTTTCCGATAGGCATTTCAAAAATAGGTGTCGATAGGCATTTCAGATATAGGTGTCGATAGGCATTTCAGATATAGGTGTCGATAGGCATTTCAGATATAGGTGTCGATAGGCATTTCAGATATAGGTGTCGATAGGCATTTCAGATATAGGTGTCGATAGGCATTTCAGATATAGGTGTCGATAGGCATTTCAGATATAGGTGTCGATAGGCATTTCAGATATAGGTGTCGATAGGCATTTCAGATATAGGTGTCGATAGGCATTTCAGATATAGGTGTCGATAGGCATTTCAGATATAGGTGTCGATAGACATTTCAGATATAGGTGTCGATAGGCATTTCAGATATAGGTGTCGATAGGCATTTCAGATATAGGTGTCCATAGGCATTTCAGATATAGGTGTCGATAGGCATTTCAGATATAGGTGTCGATAGGCATTTCAGATATAGGTGCCGATAGGCATTTCAGATATAGTTGCCGATTGGCATTTTAAAAATAGGTGCCGATAGGCATTTCAGATATAGAAGCCGATAGGCATTTCAAATATAGGTGCCGATAGGCATTCCAGATATGGTTGCCGATAGGCATTTCAAATATAGGTGCTGATAGGCATTTCAGATGTAGTTTCCGATAGGCATTTCAAAAATAGGTGTCGATAGGCATTTCAGATATAAGTGTCGATAGGCATTTCAGATATAGGTGTCGATAGGTATTTCAGATATAGGTGTCGATAGGCATTTCAGATATAGGTGTCGATAGGCATTTCAGATATAGGTGTCGATAGGCATTTCAGATATAGGTGCCGATAGGCATTTCAGATATAGTTGCCGATAGGCATTTTAAAAATAGGTGCCGATAGGCATTTCAGATATAGAAGCCGATAGGCATTTCAAATATAGGTGCCGATAGGCATTCCAGATATGGTTGCCGATAGGCATTTCAAATATAGGTGCTGATAGGCATTTCAGATGTAGTTTCCGATAGGCATTTCAAAAATAGGTGTCGATAGGCATTTCAGATATAGGTGTCGATAGGCATTTCAGATATAGGTGTCGATAGGCATTTCAGATATAGGTGTCGATAGGCATTTCAGATATAGGTGTCGATAGGCATTTCAGATATAGGTGTCGATAGGCATTTCAGATATAGGTGTCGATAGGCATTTCAGATATAGGTGTCGATAGGCATTTCAGATATAGGTGCCGATAGGCATTTCAGATATAGTTGCCGATTGGCATTTTAAAAATAGGTGCCGATAGGTATTTCAGATATAGAAGCCGATAGGCATTTCAAATATAGGTGCCGATAGGCATTCCAGATATGGTTGCCGATAGGCATTTCAAATATAGGTGCTGATAGGCATTTCAGATGTAGTTTCCGATAGGCATTTCAAAAATAGGTGTCGATAGGCATTTCAGATATAGGTGTCGATAGGCATTTCAGATATAGGTGTCGATAGGCATTTCAGATATAGGTGTCGATAGGCATTTCAGATATAGGTGTCGATAGGCATTTCAGATATAGGTGTCGATAGGCATTTCAGATATAGGTGTCGATAGGCATTTCAGATATAGGTGCCGATAGGCATTTCAGATATAGTTGCCGATTGGCATTTTAAAAATAGGTGCCGATAGGCATTTCAGATATAGAAGCCGATAGGCATTTCAAATATAGGTGCCGATAGGCATTCCAGATATAGGTGTCGATAGGCATTTCAGATATAGGTGTCGATAGGCATTTCAGATATAGGTGTCGATAGGCATTTCAGATATAGGTGCCGATAGGCATTTCAGATATTGTTGCCGATTGGCATTTTAAAAATAGGTGCCGATAGGCATTTCAGATATAGAAGCCGATAGGCATTTCAAATATAGGTGCCGATAGGCATTCCAGATATGGTTGCCGATAGGCATTTCAAATATAGGTGCTGATAGGCATTTCAGATGTAGTTTCCGATAGGCACTTCAAAAATAAGTGTCGATAGGCATTTCAGATATAGGTGTCGATAGGCATTTCAGATATAGGTGTCGATAGGCATTTCAGATATAGGTGTCGATAGGCATTTCAGATATAGGTGTCGATAGGCATTTCAGATATAGGTGTCGATAGGCATTTCAGATATAGGTGTCGATAGGCATTTCAGATATAGGTGTCGATAGGCATTTCAGATATAGTTGCCGATTGGCATTTTAAAAATAGGTGCCGATAGGCATTTCAGATATAGAAGCCGATAGGCATTTCAAATATAGGTGCCGATAGGCATTCCAGATATGGTTGCCGATAGGCATTTCAAATATAGGTGCTGAAAGGCATTTCAGATGTAGTTTCCGATAGGCATTTCAAAAATAGGTGTCGATAGGCATTTCAGATATAGGTGTCGATAGGCATTTCAGATATAGGTGTCAATAGGCATTTCAGATATATGTGTCGATAGGCATTTCAGATATAGGTGTCGATAAGCATTTCAGATATAGATGTCGATAGGCATTTCAGATATAGGTGTCGATAAGCATTTCAGATATAGGTGTCGATAGGCATTTCAGATATAGGTGTCGATAAGCATTTCAGATATAGGTGCCGATAGGCATTTCAGATATAGTTGCCGATTGGCATTTTAAAAATAGGTGCCGATAGGCATTTCAGATATAGAAGCCGATAGGCATTTCAAATATAGGTGCCGATAGGCATTCCAGATATGGTTGCCGATAGGCATTTCAAATATAGGTGTCGATAGGCATTTCAGATATAGGTGTCGATAGGCATTTCAGATATAGGTGTCGATAGGCATTTCAGATATAGGTGTCGATAGGCATTTCAGATATAGGTGTCGATAGGCATTTCAGATATAGGTGTCAATAGGCATTTCAGATATAGGTGTCGATAGGCATTTCAGAAATAGGTGTCGATAGGCATTTCAAATATAGGTGTCGATAGGCATTTCAGATATAGGTGCCGATAGGCATTTCAGATATAGTTGCCGATTGGCATTTTAAAAATAGGTGCCGATAGGCATTTCAGATATAGAAGCCGATAGGCATTTCAAATATAGGTGCCGATAGGCATTCCAGATATGGTTGCCGATAGGCATTTCAAATATAGGTGCTGATAGGCATTTCAGATGTAGTTTCCGATAGGCATTTCAAAAATAGGTGTCGATAGGCATTTCAGATATAGGTGTCGATAGGCATTTCAGATATAGGTGTCGATAGGCATTTCAGATATAGGTGTCGATAGGCATTTCAGATATAGGTGTCGATAGGCATTTCAGATATAGGTATCGATAGGCATTTCAGATATAGGTGTCGATAGGCATTTCAGATATAGGTGTCGATAGGCATTTCAGATATAGGTGTCGATAGGCATTTCAGATATAGGTGCCGATAGGTATTTCAGATATAGTTGCCGATTGGCATTTTAAAAATAGGTGCCGATAGGCATTTCAGATATAGAAGCCGATAGGCATTTCAAATATAGGAGCCGATAGGCATTCCAGATATGGTTACCGATAGGCATTTCAAATATAGGTGCTGATAGGCATTTCAGATGTAGTTTCCGATAGGCATTTCAAAAATAGGTGTCGATAGGCATTTCAGATATAGGTGTCGATAGGCATTTCAGATATAGGTGTCGATAGGCATTTCAGATATAGGTGTCGATAGGCATTTCAGTTATAGGTGTCGATAGGCATTTCAGATATAGGTGTCGATAGGCATTTCAGATATAGGTGTCGATAGGCATTTCACATATAGGTGTCGATAGGCATTTCAGATATAGGTGCCGATAGGCATTTCAGATATAGTTGCCGATTGGCATTTTAAAAATATGTGCCGATAGGCATTTCAGATATAGAAGCCGATAGGCATTTCAAATATAGGTGCCGATAGGCATTCCAGATATGGTTGCCGATAGGCATTTCAAATATAGGTGCTGATAGGCATTTCAGATGTAGTTTCCGATAGGCATTTCAAAAATAGGTGTCGATAGGCATTTCAGATATAGGTGTCGATAGGCATTTCAGATATAGGTGTCGATAGGCATTTCAGATATAGGTGTCGATAGGCATTTCAGATATAGGTGTCGATAGGCATTTCAGATATAGGTGTCGATAGGCATTTCAGATATAGGTGTCGATAGGCATTTCAGATATAGGTGTCGATAGGCATTTCAGATATAGGTGTCGATAGGCATTTCAGATATAGGTGTCGATAGGCATTTCAGATATAGGTGTCGATAGGCATTTCAGATATAGGTGTCGATAGACATTTCAGATATAGGTGTCGATAGGCATTTCAGATATAGGTGTCGATAGGCATTTCAGATATAGGTGTCCATAGGCATTTCAGATATAGGTGTCGATAGGCATTTCAGATATAGGTGTCGATAGGCATTTCAGATATAGGTGCCGATAGGCATTTCAGATATAGTTGCCGATTGGCATTTTAAAAATAGGTGCCGATAGGCATTTCAGATATAGAAGCCGATAGGCATTTCAAATATAGGTGCCGATAGGCATTCCAGATATGGTTGCCGATAGGCATTTCAAATATAGGTGCTGATAGGCATTTCAGATGTAGTTTCCGATAGGCATTTCAAAAATAGGTGTCGATAGGCATTTCAGATATAAGTGTCGATAGGCATTTCAGATATAGGTGTCGATAGGTATTTCAGATATAGGTGTCGATAGGCATTTCAGATATAGGTGTCGATAGGCATTTCAGATATAGGTGTCGATAGGCATTTCAGATATAGGTGCCGATAGGCATTTCAGATATAGTTGCCGATTGGCATTTTAAAAATAGGTGCCGATAGGCATTTCAGATATAGAAGCCGATAGGCATTTCAAATATAGGTGCCGATAGGCATTCCAGATATGGTTGCCGATAGGCATTTCAAATATAGGTGCTGATAGGCATTTCAGATGTAGTTTCCGATAGGCATTTCAAAAATAGGTGTCGATAGGCATTTCAGATATAGGTGTCGATAGGCATTTCAGATATAGGTGTCGATAGGCATTTCAGATATAGGTGTCGATAGGCATTTCAGATATAGGTGTCGATAGGCATTTCAGATATAGGTGTCGATAGGCATTTCAGATATAGGTGTCGATAGGCATTTCAGATATAGGTGTCGATAGGCATTTCAGATATAGGTGCCGATAGGCATTTCAGATATAGTTGCCGATTGGCATTTTAAAAATAGGTGCCGATAGGTATTTCAGATATAGAAGCCGATAGGCATTTCAAATATAGGTGCCGATAGGCATTCCAGATATGGTTGCCGATAGGCATTTCAAATATAGGTGCTGATAGGCATTTCAGATGTAGTTTCCGATAGGCATTTCAAAAATAGGTGTCGATAGGCATTTCAGATATAGGTGTCGATAGGCATTTCAGATATAGGTGTCGATAGGCATTTCAGATATAGGTGTCGATAGGCATTTCAGATATAGGTGTCGATAGGCATTTCAGATATAGGTGTCGATAGGCATTTCAGATATAGGTGTCGATAGGCATTTCAGATATAGGTGCCGATAGGCATTTCAGATATAGTTGCCGATTGGCATTTTAAAAAATAGGTGCCGATAGGCATTTCAGATATAGAAGCCGATAGGCATTTCAAATATAGGTGCCGATAGGCATTCCAGATATAGGTGTCGATAGGCATTTCAGATATAGGTGTCGATAGGCATTTCAGATATAGGTGTCGATAGGCATTTCAGATATAGGTGCCGATAGGCATTTCAGATATTGTTGCCGATTGGCATTTTAAAAATAGGTGCCGATAGGCATTTCAGATATAGAAGCCGATAGGCATTTCAAATATAGGTGCCGATAGGCATTCCAGATATGGTTGCCGATAGGCATTTCAAATATAGGTGCTGATAGGCATTTCAGATGTAGTTTCCGATAGGCACTTCAAAAATAAGTGTCGATAGGCATTTCAGATATAGGTGTCGATAGGCATTTCAGATATAGGTGTCGATAGGCATTTCAGATATAGGTGTCGATAGGCATTTCAGATATAGGTGTCGATAGGCATTTCAGATATAGTTGCCGATTGGCATTTTAAAAATAGGTGCCGATAGCATTTCAGATATAGAAGCCGATAGGCATTTCAAATATAGGTGCCGATAGGCATTCCAGATATGGTTGCCGATAGGCATTTCAAATATAGGTGCTGAAAGGCATTTCAGATGTAGTTTCCGATAGGCATTTCAAAAATAGGTGTCGATAGGCATTTCAGATATAGGTGTCGATAGGCATTTCAGATATAGGTGTCAATAGGCATTTCAGATATATGTGTCGATAGGCATTTCAGATATAGGTGTCGATAAGCATTTCAGATATAGATGTCGATAGGCATTTCAGATATAGGTGTCGATAAGCATTTCAGATATAGGTGTCGATAGGCATTTCAGATATAGGTGTCGATAAGCATTTCAGATATAGGTGCCGATAGGCATTTCAGATATAGTTGCGATTGGCATTTTAAAAATAGGTGCCGATAGGCATTTCAGATATAGAAGCCGATAGGCATTTCAAATATAGGTGCCGATAGGCATTCCAGATATGGTTGCCGATAGGCATTTCAAATATAGGTGTCGATAGGCATTTCAGATATAGGTGTCGATAGGCATTTCAGATATAGGTGTCGATAGGCATTTCAGATATAGGTGTCGATAGGCATTTCAGATATAGGTGTCGATAGGCATTTCAGATATAGGTGTCAATAGGCATTTCAGATATAGGTGTCGATAGGCATTTCAGAAATAGGTGTCGATAGGCATTTCAAATATAGGTGTCGATAGGCATTTCAGATATAGGTGCCGATAGGCATTTCAGATATAGTTGCCGATTGGCATTTTAAAAATAGGTGCCGATAGGCATTTCAGATATAGAAGCCGATAGGCATTTCAAATATAGGTGCCGATAGGCATTCCAGATATGGTTGCCGATAGGCATTTCAAATATAGGTGCTGATAGGCATTTCAGATGTAGTTTCCGATAGGCATTTCAAAAATAGGTGTCGATAGG
>JAVRKA010001338.1:0-15356 GCA_034508555.1 Venustoraphidia nigricollis
GGCATTTCAGATATAGGTGCCGATAGGCATATCAGATATAGTTGCCGATAGGCATTTAAAATATAGGTGCCGATAGGCATTACAAATATAGGTGTCGATAGGCATTTCAGATATAAATGCCGAAAGGCATTTCAGATATAGGTGCCGATAGGCATTTGTGATGTGGTTGCCGATAGGCATTTCAAATATAGGTGCCGATATGCATTTCAGATATAGTTACCGATTGGCATTTTAAATAAGGTGTCGATAGGCATTTCAGATATAGAATCCGATAGGCATTTCAAATATAGGTGCTGATAGGCATTTCAGATGTAGTTTCCGATAGGGCATTTCAAAAATTGGTGCCGATAGGCATTTCAGATATAGGTGCCGATAGGCATTTCAGATATGGTTGCCTATTGGCATTTTTAAAATAGGTGCCGATAGGCATTTCAGATATAAAAGCCGATAGGTATTTCAAATATAGGTGTCGATAGGCATTCCAGATATGGTTGCCGATAGGCATTTCAAATATTGGTGCTGATAGGCATTTCAGATGTAGTTTTCGATAGGCATTTCAAAAATAGGTGCCGATAGGCACTTCAGGTATAGGTGCCGAAAGGCATTTCAGATATAGTTGCCGATTGGCATTTTAAAAATAGGTGCCGATAGGCATTTCAGATATAGAAGCCGATAGGCATTTCAAATATAGGTGCCGATAGGCATTCCAGATATGGTTGCCGATAGGCATTTCAAATATAGATGCTGATAGGCATTTCAGATGTATATTTTCCTGATAGGCATTTCAAAAATAGGTGCCGATAGGCATTTCAGATATAGAAGCCGATAGGCATTTCAAATATAGGTGCCGATAAGCATTCCAGATATGGTTGCCGATAGGCATTTCAAATATAGGTGCTGATAGGTATTTCAGATGTAGTTTCCGATAGGCATTTCAAAAATTGGTGCCGATAGGCATTTCAGATATAGGTGCCGATAGGCATTTTAGATATAGTTGCCGATTGGCATTTTAAAAATAGGTGCCGATAGGCATTTCAGATATAGAAGCCGATAGGTATTTCAAATATAGGTGTCGATAGGCATTTCAGATATGGTTGCCGATAGGCATTTCAAATATAGGTGCTGATAGGCATTTCAGATGTCGTTCCCTGATAAGCATTTCAAAAATAGGTGACGATAGGCATTTCAGATATAGGTGCATATAGGCATTTCAGATATAGTTTCCGATTGGCATTTTAAAAATAGGTGCCGATAGGCATTTTAGATGTAGTTTCCGACAGGCATTTCAAAAATAGGTGCCGATAGGCATTTCAGATATAGGTGCCGATAGGCATATCAAATATAGTTGCCGATAGGCATTTAAAATATAGGTGCCGTTAGGCATTACAAATATAGGTGTCGATAGGCATTTCAGATATAAATGCCGAAAGGCATTTCAGATGTAGGTGCCAAAAGGCATTTGTGATGTGGTTGCCGATAGGCATTTCAAATATAGGTGCTGATAAGCATTTCAGATGTAGTTTCCGATAGGCATTTCAAAAATAGGTGCCGATAGGCATTTCAGATATGGGTGCCGATAGGCATTTCAGATATAGAAGCCGATAGGCATTTCAAATATAGGTGCCGATAGGCATTCCAGATTTGGTTGCCGATAGGCATTTTAAATATTAGTGCTGATAGGCATTTCAGATGTAGTTTCCGATAGGCATTTCAAAAATAGGTACCGATAGGCATTTCAGATATAAGTGCCGATAGGCATTTCAGATATAGTTGCCAATTGGCATTTTAAAAATAGGTGCCGATAGGCTTTTCAGATATAGAAGCCGATAGGTATTTCAAATATATTTGTCGATAGGCATTTCAGATATGGTTGCCGAGAGGCATTTCAAATATTGGTGCTGATAGGCATTTCAGATGTAGTTTCCGATAGGCATTTCAAAAATAGGTGCCGATAGGCATTTCAGATATAGGTGCCGATAGGCATTACAGATATAGTTGCCGATTGGCATTTTAAAAATAGGTGCCGATAGGCATTTCAAATATAGAAGCCGATAGGCATTTCAAATATAGGTGCCGATAGGCATTCCAGATATGGTTGCCGATAGGCATTTCAAATATAGGTGCTGATAGGCATTTCAGATGTAGTTTCCGACAGGCATTTCAAAAATAGGTGCCGATAGGCATTTCAGATAGAGGTGCCGATAGGCATTTCAGATATAGTTGGCGATTGGCATTTTAAAAATAGGTGCCGATAGGCATTTCAGATATAGAAGCCGATAGGTATTTCAAATATAGGTGTCGATAGGCATTTCAGAAATGGTTGCCGATAGGCATTTCAAATATAGGTGCTGATAGGCATTTTAGATGTAGTTTCCGATATGCATTTCAAAAATAGGTGCCGATAGGCATTTCAGATATAGGTGCATATAGGCATTTCAGATATAGTTTCCGATTGGCATTTTAAAAATAGGTGCCGATAGGCATTTTAGATGTAGTTTCCGACAGGCATTTCAAAAATAGGTGCCGATAGGCATTTCAGATATAGGTGCCGATAGGCATATCAGATATAGTTGCCGATAGGCATTTAAAATATAGGTGCCGTTAGGCATTACAAATATAGGTGTCGATAGGCATTTCAGATATAAATGCCGAAAGGCATTTCAGATGTAGGTGCCAAAAGGCATTTGTGATGTGGTTGCCGATAGGCATTTCAAATATAGGTGCTGATAGGCATTTCAGATGTAGTTTCCGATAGGCATTTCAAAAATAGGTACCGATAGGCATTTCAGATATAGGTGCCGATAGGCATTTCAGATATAGTTGCCAATTGGCATTTTAAAAATAGGTGCCGATAGGCATTTTAGATGTAGTTTCCGACAGGCATTTCAAAAATAGGTGCCGATAGGCATTTCAGATATAGGTGCCGATAGGCATATCAGATATAGTTGCCGATAGGCATTTAAAATATAGGTGCCGTTAGGCATTACAAATATAGGTGTCGATAGGCATTTCAGATATAAATGCCGAAAGGCATTTCAGATGTAGGTGCCAAAAGGCATTTGTGATGTGGTTGCCGATAGGCATTTCAAATATAGGTGCTGATAGGCATTTCAGATGTAGTTTCCGATAGGCATTTCAAAAATAGGTACCGATAGGCATTTCAGATATAGGTGCCGATAGGCATTTCAGATATAGTTGCCAATTGGCATTTTAAAAATAGGTGCCGATAGGCTTTTCAGATATAGAAGCCGATAGGTATTTCAAATATATTTGTCGATAGGCATTTCAGATATGGTTGCCGAAAGGCATTTCAAATATTGGTGCTGATAGGCATTTCAGATGTAGTTTCCGATAGGCATTTCAAAAATAGGTGCCGATAGGCATTTCAGATATAGGTGCCGATAGGCATTACAGATATAGTTGCCGATTGGCATTTTAAAAATAGGTGCCGATAGGCATTTCAGATATAGAAGCCGATAGGCATTTCAAATATAGGTGCCGATAGGCATTCCAGATATGGTTGCCGATAGGCATTTCAAATATAGGTGCTGATAGGCATTTCAGATGTAGTTTCCGACAGGCATTTCAAAAATAGGTGCCGATAGGCATTTCAGATATAGGTGCCGATAGGCATTTCAGATATAGTTGGCGATTGGCATTTTAAAAATAGGTGCCGATAGGCATTTCAGATATAGAAGCCGATAGGTATTTCAAATATAGGTGTCGATAGGCATTTCAGAAATGGTTGCCGATAGGCATTTCAAATATAGGTGCTGATAGGCATTTCAGATGTAGTTTCCGATAGGCATTTCAAAAATAGGTGCCGATAGGCATTTCAGATATAGTTTGCTGATTGGCATTTTAAAAATAGGTGCCGATAGGCATTTCAGATATAGAGGCCGATAGGCATTTCAAATATAGGTGCCGATAGGCATTCCAGATATGGTTGCCGAGAGGCATTTCAATTATTGGTGCTGATAGGCATTTCAGATGTAGTTTCCGATAGGCATTTCAAAAATAGGTGCCGATAGGCATTTCAGATATAGGTGCCGATAGGCATTTCAGATATAGTTGCCAATTGGCATTTTAAAAATAGGTGCCGATAGGCATTTCAGATATAGAAGCCGATAGGCATTTCAAATATAGGTGCCGATAGGCATTCCAGATATGGTTGCCGATAGGCATTTCAAATATAGGAGCAGATAGGCATTTCATATGTAGTTTCCGAAAGGCATTTCAAAAATAGGTGCCGATAATCATTTCAGATATAGGTTCCGATAGGCATTTCAGATATAGTTGCCGATTGGCATTTTAAAAATAGGTGCCGATAGGCATTTTAGATGTATTTTCCGATAGGCATTTCAAAAATATGTGCCGATAGGCATTTCAGATATAGGTGCCGATAGGCATATCAGATATAGTTGCCGATAGGCATTTAAAATATAGATGCCGATAGGCATTACAAATATAGGTGTCGATAGGCATTTAAGATATAAATGCCGAAAAGCATTTTAGATGTAGGTGCCGATAGGCATTTGTGATGTGCTTGCCGATAGGCATTTCAAATATAGGTGCCGATATGCATTTCAGATATAGTTACCGGTTGACATTTTAAAAATAGGTGTCGATAGGCATTTTAGATATAGAATCCGATAGGCATTTCAAATATAGGTGCCGATAGGCATTCCAGATATAGTTGCCGATAGGCATTTCAAATATAGGTGCTGATAGGCATTTCAGATGTAGTTTCCGATAGGCATTTCAAAAATTGGTGCCGATAGGCATTTCAGATATAGAAGCCGATAGGTATTTCAAATATAGGTGTCGATAGGCATTTCAGATATGGTTGCCGATAGGCATTTCAAATATAGGTGCTGATAGGCATTTCAGATGTAGTTTCCGATAGGCATTTCAAAAATTGGTGCCCATAGGCATTTCAGATATAGGTGCCGATAGGCATTTCAGATATAGTTGCCGATTGGCATTTTAAAAATAGGTGCCGATAGGCATTTCAGATATAGAAGCCGATAGGCATTTCAAATATAGGTGCCGATAGGCATTCCAGATATGGTTGCCGATAGGCATTTCAAATATAGGTGCTGATAGGCATTTCAGATGTAGTTTCCGATAGGCATTTCAAAAATAGGTGCCGATAGGCATTTCAGATATAGGTGCCGATAGGCATATCAGATATAGTTGCCGATAGGCATTTAAAATATAGGTGCCGATAGGCATTACAAATATAGGTGTCGATAGGCATTTCAGATATAAATGCCGAAAGGCATTTCAGATATAGGTGCCGATAGGCATTTGTGATGTGGTTGCCGATAGGCATTTCAAATATAGGTGCCGATATGCATTTCAGATATAGTTACCGATTGGCATTTTAAATAAGGTGTCGATAGGCATTTCAGATATAGAATCCGATAGGCATTTCAAATATAGGTGCTGATAGGCATTTCAGATGTAGTTTCCGATAGGCATTTCAAAAATTGGTGCCGATAGGCATTTCAGATATAGGTGCCGATAGGCATTTCAGATATGGTTGCCTATTGGCATTTTTAAAATAGGTGCCGATAGGCATTTCAGATATAAAAGCCGATAGGTATTTCAAATATAGGTGTCGATAGGCATTCCAGATATGGTTGCCGATAGGCATTTCAAATATTGGTGCTGATAGGCATTTCAGATGTAGTTTTCGATAGGCATTTCAAAAATAGGTGCCGATAGGCACTTCAGGTATAGGTGCCGAAAGGCATTTCAGATATAGTTGCCGATTGGCATTTTAAAAATAGGTGCCGATAGGCATTTCAGATATAGAAGCCGATAGGCATTTCAAATATAGGTGCCGATAGGCATTCCAGATATGGTTGCCGATAGGCATTTCAAATATAGATGCTGATAGGCATTTCAGATGTATATTTTCCTGATAGGCATTTCAAAAATAGGTGCCGATAGGCATTTCAGATATAGAAGCCGATAGGCATTTCAAATATAGGTGCCGATAAGCATTCCAGATATGGTTGCCGATAGGCATTTCAAATATAGGTGCTGATAGGTATTTCAGATGTAGTTTCCGATAGGCATTTTAAAAATTGGTGCCGATAGGCATTTCAGATATAGGTGCCGATAGGCATTTTAGATATAGTTGCCGATTGGCATTTTAAAAATAGGTGCCGATAGGCATTTCAGATATAGAAGCCGATAGGTATTTCAAATATAGGTGTCGATAGGCATTTCAGATATGGTTGCCGATAGGCATTTCAAATATAGGTGCTGATAGGCATTTCAGATGTCGTTCCCTGATAGGCATTTCAAAAATAGGTGACGATAGGCATTTCAGATATAGGTGCATATAGGCATTTCAGATATAGTTTCCGATTGGCATTTTAAAAATAGGTGCCGATAGGCATTTTAGATGTAGTTTCCGACAGGCATTTCAAAAATAGGTGCCGATAGGCATTTCAGATATAGGTGCCGATAGGCATATCAAATATAGTTGCCGATAGGCATTTAAAATATAGGTGCCGTTAGGCATTACAAATATAGGTGTCGATAGGCATTTCAGATATAAATGCCGAAAGGCATTTCAGATGTAGGTGCCAAAAGGCATTTGTGATGTGGTTGCCGATAGGCATTTCAAATATAGGTGCTGATAAGCATTTCAGATGTAGTTTCCGATAGGCATTTCAAAAATAGGTGCCGATAGGCATTTCAGATATGGGTGCCGATAGGCATTTCAGATATAGAAGCCGATAGGCATTTCAAATATAGGTGCCGATAGGCATTCCAGATTTGGTTGCCGATAGGCATTTTAAATATTAGTGCTGATAGGCATTTCAGATGTAGTTTCCGATAGGCATTTCAAAAATAGGTACCGATAGGCATTTCAGATATAAGTGCCGATAGGCATTTCAGATATAGTTGCCAATTGGCATTTTAAAAATAGGTGCCGATAGGCTTTTCAGATATAGAAGCCGATAGGTATTTCAAATATATTTGTCGATAGGCATTTCAGATATGGTTGCCGAGAGGCATTTCAAATATTGGTGCTGATAGGCATTTCAGATGTAGTTTCCGATAGGCATTTCAAAAATAGGTGCCGATAGGCATTTCAGATATAGGTGCCGATAGGCATTACAGATATAGTTGCCGATTGGCATTTTAAAAATAGGTGCCGATAGGCATTTCAAATATAGAAGCCGATAGGCATTTCAAATATAGGTGCCGATAGGCATTCCAGATATGGTTGCCGATAGGCATTTCAAATATAGGTGCTGATAGGCATTTCAGATGTAGTTTCCGACAGGCATTTCAAAAATAGGTGCCGATAGGCATTTCAGATAGAGGTGCCGATAGGAATTTCAGATATAGTTGGCGATTGGCATTTTAAAAATAGGTGCCGATAGGCATTTCAGATATAGAAGCCGATAGGTATTTCAAATATAGGTGTCGATAGGCATTTCAGAAATGGTTGCCGATAGGCATTTCAAATATAGGTGCTGATAGGCATTTCAGATGTAGTTTCCGATAGGCATTTCAAAAATTGGTGCCGATAGGCATTTGAGATATAGGTGCCGATAGGCATTTCAGATATGGTTGCCTATTGGCATTTTTAAAATAGGTGCCGATAGGCATTTCAGATATAGAAGCCGATAGGTATTTCAAATATAGGTGTCGATAGGCATTTCAGATATGGTTGCCGATAGGCATTTCAAATATAGGTGCTGAGAGGCATTTCAGATGTAGTTTCCGATAGGCATTTCAAAAATTGGTGCCCATAGGCATTTCAGATATAGGTGCCGATAGGCATTTCAGATATAGTTGCCGATTGGCATTTTAAAAATAGGTGCCGATAGGCATTTCAAATATAGAAGCTGATAGGCATTTCAAATATATGTGCCGATAGGCATTCCAGATATGTTTGCCGATAGGCATTTCAAATATAGGTGCTGATAGGCATTTTAGATGTAGTTTCCGATAGGCATTTCAAAAATAGGTGCCGATAGGCATTTCAGATATAGGTGCCGATAGGCATTTCAGATATAGTTGCCGATTGGCATTTTAAAAATAGGTGCCGATAGGCATCTTAGATGTAGTTTCCGATAGGCATTTCAAAAATAGGTGCCGATAGGCATTTCAGATATAGGTGCCAATAGGCATATCTGATATAGTTGCGGATAGGCATTTAAAATATAGGTGCCGATAGGCATTACAAATATAGCTGTCGATAGGCATTTCAGATATAAATGCCGAAAGGCCTTTCAGATATAGGTGCCGATAGGCATTTGTGATGTGGTTGCCGATAGGCATTTCAAATATAGGTGCTGATAAGCATTTCAGATGTAGTTTCCGATAGGCATTTCAAAAATAGGTGCCGATAGGCATATCAGATATAGGTGCCGATAGGCATTTTAGATATAGATGCCAATTGGGATTTTAAAAATAGGTGCCGATAGGCATTTTAGATATAAAAGCCGATAGGCATTTTAAATATAGGTGCCGATAGGCATTCCAGATATGGTTGCCGATAGGCATTTCAAATATAGGAGCTGATAGGCATTTCAGATGTAGTTTCTGATAGGCATTTCAAAAATTGGTGCCGATAGGCATTTCAGATATAGGTGCCGATAGGCATTTCAGATATAGTTGCCGATTGGCATTTTAAAAATATGTGCCGATAGGCATTTCAGATATAGAAGCCGATAGGTATTTCAAATATAGGTGTCGATAGGCATTTCAGATATGGTTGCCGATAGGCATCTCAAATATTGGTGCTAATAGGCATTTCAGCTGTGGTTTCCGATAGGCAATTTAAATATAGGTGCCGATAGGCATTTTAGATATAGGTGCCGATAGGCATTTCAGATATAGAAGCCGATAGGCATTTCAAATATAGGTGCCGATAGGCATTCCAGATATGGTTGCCGATAGGCATTTCAAATATAGGTGCTGATAGGCATTTCAGATGTAGTTTTCGATAGGCATTTCAAAAATAGGTGCCGATAGGCATTTCAGGTATAGGTGCCGAAAGGCATTTCAGATATAGTTGCCGATTGGCATTTTAAAAATAGGTGCCGATAGGCATTTCAGATATGGAAGCCGATAGGCATTTCAAATATAAGTGCCGATAGGCATTCCAGATATGGTTGCCGATAGGCATTTCAAATATAGGTGCTGATAGGCATTTCAGATGTAGTTTCCTGATAGGCATTTCAAAAATAGGTGCCGATAGGCATTTCAGATATAGGTGCCTATAGGCATTTCAGATATAGTTGCCGATTGGCATTTTAAAAGTAGGTGCCGATAGGCATTTCAGATATAGAAGCCGATAGGCATTTCAAATATAGGTGCCGATAAGCATTCCAGATATGGTTGCCGATAGGCATTTCAAATATAGGTGCTGATAGGTATTTCAGATGTAGTTTCCGATAGGCATTTCTAAAATTGGTGCCGATAGGCATTTCAGATATAGGTGCCGATAGGCATTTTAGATATAGTTGCCGATTGACATTTTAAAAATAGGTGCCGATAGGCATTTCAGATATAGAAGCCGATAGGTATTTCAAATATAGGTGTCGATAGGCATTTCAGATATGGTTGCCGATAGGCATTTCAAATATAGGTGCTGATAGGCATTTCAGATGTAGTTTCCGATAGGCATGTCAAAAATAGGTGCCGATAGGCATTTCAGATATAGGTGCCTATAGGCATTTCAGATATAGTTGCCGATTGGCATTTTAAAAATAGGTGCCGATAGGCATTTTAGATGTAGTTTCGGATAGGCATTTCAAAAATAGGTGCCGATAGGCATTTCAGATATAGGTGCCGATAGGCATATCAGATATAGTTGCCGATAGGCATTTAAAATATAGGTGCCGATAGGCATTTCAATTATAGGTGTCGATAGACATTTCAGATATAAAATGCCGAAAGGCATTTCAGATATAGGTGCCGATAGGCATTTCTGATGTGGTTGCCGATAGGCATTTCAAATATAGGTGCTGATAGGCATTTCAGATGTAGTTTCCGATAGGCATTTCAAAAATAGGTGCCGATAGGCATTTCAGATATAGGTGCCGATAGGCATTTCAGATATAGTTGCCGATTGGCATTTTAAAAATAGGTGCCGATAGGCATTTCAGATATAGAAGCCGATAGGCATTTCAAATATAGGTGCCGATAGGCATTCCAAATATGGTTGCCGATAGGCATTTCAAATATAGGTGCTGATAGGCATTTCAGATGTAGTTTCCGATAGGCATTTCAAAAATTGGTGCCGATAGGCATTTCAGATATAGGTGCCGATAGGCATTTAAGATATAGTTGCCGATTGGCATTTTAAAAATAGGTGCCGATAGGCATTTCAGATATAGAAGCCGATAGGTATTTCAAATATAGGTGTCGATAGGCATTTCAGATATTGTTGCCGATAGGCATTTCAAATATTGGTGCTGATAGGCATTTCAGATGTAGTTTCCGATAGGCATTTCAAAAATAGGTGCCGACAGGCATTTCAGATATAGGTGCCGATAGGCATTTCAGATATAGTTGCCGATTGGCATTTTTAAAATAGGTGCCGATAGGGATTTCAGATATAGAAGCCGATAGGCATTTCAAATATAGGTGCCGATAGGCATTCCAGATATGGTTGCCGATAGGCATTTCAAATATAGGTGCTGAAAGGCATTTCAGATGTAGTTTCTGATAGGCATTTCAAAAATTGGTGCCGATAGGCATTTCAGATATAGGTGCCGATAGGCATTTCAGATATAGTTGCCGATTGGCATTTTAAAAATAGGTGCCGATAGGCATTTCAGATATAGTTGCCGATTGGCATTTTAAAAATAGGTGCCGATAGGCATTTCAGATATAGATGCCGATAGGCATATCAAATATAGGTGCCGATAGGCATTCCAGATATGGTTGCTGATAGGCATTTCAAATATAGGTGCTGATAGGCATTTTAGATGTAGTTTCCGATAGGCATTTCAAAAATTGGTGCCGATAGGCATTTCAGATATAGGTGCCGATAGGCATTTCAGATATAGTTGCCGATTGGCATTTTAAAAATAGGTGCCGATAGGCATTTCAGATATAGAAGCCTATGGTATTTCAAATATAGGTGTCGATAAGCATTTCAGATATGGTTGCCGATAGGCATTTCAAATATAGGTGCTAATAGGCATTTCAGATGTAGTTTCCGATAGGCATTTCAAAAACAGGTGCCGATAGGCATTTCAGATATAGGTGCCGATAGGCATTTCAGATATAGGTGCCGATAGGCATATCAGATATAGTTGCCGATTGGCATTTTAAAAATAGGTGCCGATAGGCATTTTAGATGTAGTTTCCGATAGGCATTTCAAAAATAGGTGTCGATAGGCATTTCAGATATAAATGCCGAATGGCATTTCAGATATAGGTGCCGATAGGCATTTTTGATGTGGTGCCGATAGGCATTTCAAATATAGGTGCTGATAGGCATTTCAGATGTAGTTTCCGATAGGCATTTCAAAAATAGGTGCCGATAGGCATTTTAGATATAGGTGCCGATAGGCATTTCAGATATAGATGCCAATTGGCATTTTAAAAATAGGTGCCGATAGGTATTTCAGATATAAGAGCCGATAGGCATTTCAAATATAGGTGCCGATAGGCATTCCAGATATGGTTGCCGATAGGCATTTCAAATATAGGTGCTGATAGGCATTATAAATGTAGTTTCCGATAGGCATTTCAAAAATTGATGCCGATAGGCATTTCAGATATAGGTGCCGATAGGCAATTCAGATATAGTAGCCGATTGGCATTTTAAAAACAGGTGCCGATAGGCATTTCAGATATAGTTGCCAATTGGCATTTTAAAAATAGGTGTCGATAGGCATTTCAGATATAGAAGCCAATAGGCATTTCAAATATACGTGCCGATAGGCATTCCAGATATGGTTGCCGATAGGCATTTCAAATATAGGTGCTGATAGGCATTTCAGATGTAGTTTCCGATAGGCATTTCAAAAATTGGTGCCAATAGGCATTTCAGATATAGGTGCCGATAGGCATTTTAGATATAGTTGCCGATTGGCATTTTAAAAATAGGTGCCGATAGGCATTTTAGATATAGAAGCCGATAGGTATTTCAAATATAGGTGTCGATAGGCATTTCAGATATGGTTGCCGATATGCACTTCAAATATAGGTGCTGATAGGCATTTCAGATGTAGTTTCCGATAGGCATTTCAAAAATAGGTCCCGATAGGCATTTCAGATATAGGTGCCGATAAGCATTTCAGATATAGTTGCCGATTGGCATTTTAAAAATAAGTGTCGATAGGCATTTCAGATATAGATGCCGATAGGCATTTCAAATATAGGTGCCGATAGGCATTCCAGATATGGTTGCCGATAGGCATTTCAAATATAGGTGCTGATAGGCATTCCAGATGTAGTTTCCGATAGGCATTTCAAAAATAAGTGCCGATAGGCATTTCAGATATAGGTGCCGATAGGCATATCAGATATAGTTGCCGATAGGCATTTAAAATATAGGTATCGATAGGCATTTCAAATATAGGTGTCGATAGGCATTTCACATATAAATGCCGAAAGGCATTTCAGATATAGGTGCCGATAGGTATTTCTGATGTGGTTGCCGATAGGCATTTCAAATATAGGTGCTGATAGGCATTTGTGATGTAGTTTCCGATAGGCATTTCAAAAATAGGTGCCGATAGGCATTTCAGATATAGGTGCCGATAGGCATTTCAGATATAGTTGCCGATTGCGCATTTTAAAAATAGGTGCCGATAGGCATTTCAGATATAGAAGCCGATAGGCATTTCAAATATAGGTGCCGATAGGCATTCCAAATATGGTTGCCGATAGGCATTTCAAATATAGGTGCTGTTAGGCATTTCTGATGTAGTTTCTGATAGGCATTTCAAAAATAGGTGCCGATAGGCATTTCAGATATAGGCGCCGATAGGCATTTCAGATATAGTTGCCGATTGGCATTTTTAAAATAGGTGCCGATAGGGATTTCAGATATAGAAGCCGATAGGCATTTCAAATATAGGTGCCGATAGGCATTCCAGATATGGTTGCCGATAGGCATTTCAAATATAGGTGCTGAAAGGCATTTCAGATGTAGTTACTGATAGGCATTTCAAAAATTGGTGCCGATAGGCATTTCAGATATAGGTGCCGATAGGCATTTCAGATATAGTTGCCGATTGGCATTTTAAAAATAGGTGCCGATAGGCATTTCAGATATAGTTGCCGATTGGCATTTTAAAAATAGGTGCCGATAGGCATTTCAGATATAGATGCCGATAGGCATATCAAATATAGGTGCCGATAGGCATTCCAGATATGGTTGCCGATAGGCATTTCAAATATAGGTGCTGATAGGCATTTTAGATGTAGTTTCCGATAGGCATTTCAAAAATTGGTGCCGATAGGCATTTCAGATATAGGTGCCGATAGGCATTTCAGATATAGTTGCCGATTGGCATTTTAAAAATAGGTGCCGATAGGCATTTCAGATATAGAAGCCTATGGTATTTCAAATATAGGTGTCGATAAGCATTTCAGATATGGTTGCCGATAGGCATTTCAAATATAGGTGCTAATAGGCATTTCAGATGTAGTTTCCGATAGGCATTTCAAAAACAGGTGCTGATAGGCATTTCAGATATAGGTGCCGATAGGCATTTCAGATATAGGTGCCGATAGGCATTTCAGATATAGTTGCCGATTGGCATTTTAAAAATAGGTGCCGATAGGCATTTTAGATGTAGTTTCCGATAGGCATTTCAAAAATAGGTGCCGATAGGCATTTCAGATATAGGTGCCGATAGGCATATCAGATATAGTTGCCGATTGGCATTTTAAAAATAGTTGCCGATAGGCATTTTAGATGTAGTTTCCGATAGGCATTTCAAAAATAGGTGTCGATAGGCATTTCAGATATAAATGCCGAATGGCATTTCAGATATAGATGCCGATAGGCATTTTTGATGTGGTTGCCGATAGGCATTTCAAATATAGGTGCTGATAGGCATTTCAGATGTAGTTTCCGATAGGCATTTCAAAAATAGGTGCCGATAGGCATTTTAGATATAGGTGCCGATAGGCATTTCAGATATAGATGCCAATTGGCATTTTAAAAATAGGTGCCGATAGGTATTTCAGATATAAGAGCCGATATGCATTTCAAATATAGGTGCCGATAGGCATTCCAGATATGGTTGCCGATAGGCATTTCAAATATAGGTGCTGATAGGCATTATAAATGTAGTTTCCGATAGGCATTTCAAAAATTGATGCCGATAGGCATTTCAGATATAGGTGCCGATAGGCAATTCAGATATAGTAGCCGATTGGCATTTTAAAAACAGGTGCCGATAGGCATTTCAGATATAGTGTCCAATTGGCATTTTAAAAATAGGTGTCGATAGGCATTTCAGATATAGAAGCCAATAGGCATTTCAAATATACGTGCCGATAGGCATTCCAGATATGGTTGCCGATAGGCATTTCAAATATAGGTGCTGATAGGCATTTCAGATGTAGTTTCCGATAGGCATTTCAAAAATTGGTGCCAATAGGCATTTCAGATATAGGTGCCGATAGGCATTTTAGATATAGTTGCCGATTGGCATTTTAAAAATAGGTGCCGATAGGCATTTCAGATATAGAAGCCGATAGGTATTTCAAATATAGGTGTCGATAGGCATTTCAGATATGGTTGCCGATATGCACTTCAAATATAGGTGCTGATAGGCATTTCAGATGTAGTTTCCGATAGGCATTTCAAAAATATGTCCCGATAGGCATTTCAGATATAGGTGCCGATAAGCATTTCAGATATAGTTGCCGATTGGCATTTTAAAAATAGGTGCCGATAGGCATTTTAGATGTAGTTTCCGATAGGCATTTCAAAAATAGGTGCCGATAGGCATTTCAGATATAGGTGCCGATAGGCATTTTAGATATAGTTGCCGATTGGCATTTTAAAAATAGGTGCCGATAGGCATTTCAGATATAGAAGCCGATAGGTATTTCAAATATAGGTGTCGATAGGCATTTCAGATATGGTTGCCGATAGGCACTTCAAATATAGGTGCTGATAGGCATTTCAGATGTAGTTTCCGATAGGCATTTCAAAAATAGGTCCCGATAGGCATTTCAGATATAGGTGCCGATAGGCATTTCAGATATAGTTGCCGATTGGCATTTTAAAAATAGGTGCCGATAGGCATTTCAGATATAGTTGCCGATTGGCATTTTAAAAATAGGTGCCGATAGGCATTTCAGATATAGATGCCGATAGGCATATCAAATATAGGTGCCGA
>JAVRKA010001339.1:0-15331 GCA_034508555.1 Venustoraphidia nigricollis
GCATTTCAAATTTAGGTGCTGATAGGCATTTCAGATGTAGTTTCCGATAGGCATTTCAAAAATAGGTGTCGCTAGGCATTTCAGATATAGGTGTCGATAGGCATTTCAGATATAGGTGTCGATAAGCATTTCAGATATAGGTGTCGATAGGCATTTCAGATATAGATGTCGATAGGCATTTCAGATATAGGTGTCGATAGGCATTTCAGATATATGTGTCGATAGGCATTTCAGATATAGGTGTCGATAGGCATTTCAGATATAGGTGCCGATAGGCATTTCAGATATAGTTGCCGATTGGCATTTTAAATATAGGTGCCGATAGGCATTTCAGATATAGAAGCCGATAGGCATTTCAAATATAGGTGCCGATAGGCATTCCAGATATGGTTGCCGATAGGCATTTCAAATATAGGTGCTGATAGGCATTTCAGATGTAGTTTCCGATAGGCATTTCAAAAATAGGTGTCGATAGGCATTTCAGATATAGGTGTCGATAGGCATTTCAGATATAGGTGTCGATAGGCATTTCAGATATAGGTGTCGATAGGCATTTCAGATATAGGTGTCGATAGGCATTTCAGATATAGGTGTCGATAGGCATTTCAGATATAGGTGTCGATAGGCATTTCAGATATAGGTGCCGATAGGCATTTCAGATATAGTTGCCGATTGGCATTTTAAAAATAGGTGCCGATAGGCATTTCAGATATAGAAGCCGATAGGCATTTCAAATATAGGTGCCGATAGGCATTCCAGATATGGTTGCCGATAGGCATTTCAAATATAGGTGCTGATAGGCATTTCAGATGTAGTTTCCGATAGGCATTTCAAAAATAGGTGTCGATAGGCATTTCAGATATAGGTGTCGATAGGCATTTCAGATATAGGTGTCGATAGGCATTTCAGATATAGGTGTCGATAGGCATTTCAGATATAGGTGTCGATAGGCATTTCAGATATAGGTGTCGATAGGCATTTCAGATATAGGTGTCGATAGGCATTTCAGATATAGGTGTCGATAGGCATTTCAGATATAGGTGCCGATAGGCATTTCAGATATAGTTGCCGATTGGCATTTTAAAAATAGGTGCCGATAGGCATTTCAGATATAGAAGCCGATAGGCATTTCAAATATAGGTGCCGATAGGCATTCTAGATATGGTTGCCGATAGGCATTTCAAATATAGGTGCTGATAGGCATTTCAGATGTAGTTTCCGATAGGCATTTCAAAAATAGGTGTCGATAGGCATTTCAGATATAGGTGCCGATAAGCATTTCAGATATATTTGCCGATTGGCATTTTAAAAATAGGTGCCGATAGGCATTTCAGATATAGAAGCCGATAGGTATTTCAAATATAGGTGTCGATAGGCATTTCAGATATGGTTGCCGATAGGCATTTCAAATATAGGTGCTGATAGGCATTTCAGATGTAGTTTCCGATAGGCATTTCAAAAATAGGTGCCGATAGGCATTTCAGATATAGGTGCCGATAGGCATTTCAGATATAGTTGCCGATTGGCATTTTAAAAATAGGTGCCGATAGGCATTTTAGATGTAGTTTCCGATAGGCATTTCAAAAATATGTGCCGATAGGCATTTCAGATATAGGTGCCGATAGGCATATCAGATATAGTTGCCGATAGGCATTTAAAATATAGGTGCCGATAGCCATTTCAAATATAGGTGTCGATAGGCATTTCAGATATAAATGCCGAAAGGCATTTCGGATATAGGTGCCGATAGGCATTTCTGATATAGTTGCCGATTGGCATTTTAAAAATAGGTGCCGATAGGCATTTCAGATATAAAAGCCGATAGGTATTTCAAATATAGGTGTCGATAGGCATTTCAGATATTGTTGCCGATAGGCATTTCAAATATAGGTGCTGATAGGCTATTCAGATGTAGTTTTCGATAGGCATTTCAAAAATAGGTGCCGATAGGCATTTCAGATATAGGTGCCGATAGGCATTTCAGATATAGTTGCCGATTGGCATTTTAAAAATAGGTGCCGATAGGCATTTCAGATATAGAAGCCGATAGGTATTTTAAATATAGGTGTCGATAGGCATTTCAAATATGGTTGCCGATAGGCATTTCAAATATAGGTGCTGATAGGCATTTCAGATGTAGTTTCCGATAGGCATTTCAAAAATAGGTGCCGATAGGCATTTCAGATATAGGTGCCGATAGGCATTTCAGATATAGTTGCCGATTGGCATTTTAAAAATAGGTGCCGATAGGCATTTTAGATGTAGTTTCCGATAGGCATTTCAAAAATAGGTGCCGATAGGCATTTCAGATATAGGTGCCGATAGGCATATCAGATATAGTTGCCGATAGGCATTTAAAATATAGGTGCCGCTAGGCATTTCAAATATAGTTGTCGATAGGCATTTCAGATATAAATGCCGAAAGGCATTTCGGATATAGGTGCCGATAGGCATTTCTGATGTGGTTGCCGATAGGCTTTTCATATATAAGTGCTGATAGGCATTTCAGATGTAGTTTTCGATAGGTATTTCAAAAATAGGTACCGATAGGCATTTCAAATATAGGTGCCGATAGGCATTTCAGATATGGTTGCCGATTGGCATTTTAAAAATAGGTGTCGATAGGCATTTCAGTTATAAAAGCCGATAGGCAATTCAAATATAGGTGCCGATAGGCATTCCAGATATGGTTGCCGATAGGCATTTCAATTATAGGTGCTGATAGGCATTTCAGATGTAGTTTCCGATAGGCATTTCAAAAATTGGTGCCGATAGGCATTTCAAATATAGGTGCCGATAGGCATTTCAGATATAGTTGCCGATTGGCATTTTAAAAATAGGTGTCGATAGGCATTTCAGTTATAAAAGCCGATAGGCAATTTAAATATAGGTACCGATAGGCATTCCAGATATGGTTGCCGATAGGCATTTCAATTATAGGTGCTGATAGGCATTTCAGATGTAGTTTCCGATAGGCATTTCAAAAATAGGTGCCGATAGGCATTTCAAATATAGGTGCCGATAGGCATTTCAGATATAGTTGCCAATTGGCATTTTAAAAATAGGTGCCGATAGGCATTTCAGATATAGAAGCCGATATGCATTTCAAATATAGGTGCCGATAGGCATTCCAGATATGGTTGCCGATAAGCATTTCAAATATAGGTGCTGATAGGCATTTTAGATGTAGTTTCCGATAGGCATTTCAAAAATTGATGCCGATAGGCATTTCAGATATAGGTCCCGATAGGCATTTTAGATATAGTTGCCGATTAGCATTTTAAAAACAGATGCCGATAGGCATTTCAGATATAGAAGCCGATAGGTATTTCAAATATAGGTGTCGATAGGCATTTCAGATATGGTTGCCGATAGGCATTTCAAATATAGGAGCAGATAGGCATTTCAGATGTAGTTTCCGAAAGAATTTCAAAAATAGGTGCCGATAGGCATTTCAGATATAGGTGCCGATAGGCACTTCAGATATAGTTGCCGATTGGCATTTTAAAAATAGGTGCCGATAGGCATTTCAGATATAGAAGCCGATAGGCATTTAAAATATGGGTGCCGATAGGCATTCCAGATATGGTTGCCGATAGGCATTTCAAATATAGGTGCTGATATGCATTTTAGATGTAGTTTCCGATAGGCATTTCAAAAATTGGTGCCGATAGGCATTTCAGATATAGGTGCCGATAGGCATTTCAGATATAGTTGCCGATTGGCATTTTAAAAATAGGTGCCGATAGGCATTTTAGATGTAGTTTCCGATAGGCATTTCAAAAATAGGTGCCGATAGGCATTTCAGATATAGGTGCCGATAGGCATATCAGATATAGTTGCCGATAGGCATTTAAAATATAGGTGCCGATAGGCATTTTAAAAATAGGTGCTGATAGGCATTTCAGATGTAGTTTTCGATAGGTATTTCAAAAAAAGGTACCGATAGGCATTTCAAATATAGGTGCTGATAGGCACTTCAGATATAATTGCCGATTGGCATTTTAAAAAAAGGTGCCGATAGGCATTTCAGATATAGAAGCCGATAGGCATTTCAAATATAGATGCCAATAGGCATTCCAGATATGGGTGCCGATAGGCATTTTAAATATAGGTGCTGATAGGCATTTCAGATGTAGTTTCCGATAGGCATTTCAAAAATAGGTGCCGATAGGCATTCCAGATATAGGTGCCGATAGGCATTTCAGATATAGTTGCCGATTGGCATTTTAAAAATAGGTGCCGATAGGGATTTCAGATATAGAAGCCGATAGGCATTTCAAATATAGGTGCCGATAGGCATTCCAGATATGGTTGCCGATAGGCATTTCAAATATAGGTGCTGATAGGCATTTCAGATGTAGTTTCCGATAGGCATTCCAAAAATTGGTGCCGATAGGCATTTCAGATATAGGTGCCGATAGGCATTTCAGATATAGTTGCCGATTGGCATTTTAAAAATAGGTGCCGATAGGCATTTCGGATATAGAAGCCGATAGGTATTTCAAATATAGGTGTCGATAGGCATTTCAGATATGGTTGCCAATAGGCATTTCAAATATTCGTGCTGATAGTCATTTTAGATGTAGTTTCCGATAGGCATTTCAAAAATAGGTGCCGATAGGCATTTCAGATATAGGTGCCGATAGGCATTACAGATATAGTTGCCGATTGGCATTTTAAAATAGCTGCTGATAGGCATTTCAGAT
The DNA here is from genome assembly GCA_034508555.1 of Venustoraphidia nigricollis. Lineage (NCBI taxonomy): Eukaryota > Metazoa > Arthropoda > Insecta > Raphidioptera > Raphidiidae > Venustoraphidia > Venustoraphidia nigricollis. The sequence continues at coordinate 4,710 of JAVRKA010001339.1, forward strand.
ATAGAAGCCGATAGGCATTTCAAATATAGGTGCCGATAGGCATTCCAGATATGGTTGCCGAAAGGCATTTCAAATATAGGTGCTGATAGGCATTTCAGATGTAGTTTCCGATAGGCATTTCAAAAATAGGTGCCGATAGGCATTTCAGATATAGGTGCCGATAGGCATTTCAGATATAGTAGCCGATTGGCATTTTAAAAATAGGTGCCGATAGGTATTTCAGATATAGAAGCCGATATGCATTTCAAATATAGGTGCCGATAGGCATTCCAGATATGGTTGCCGATAGGCATTTCAAATATAGGTGCTGATAGGCATTTCAGATGTGGTTTCCGATAGGCATTTCAAAAATAAGTGCCGATAGGCATTTCAGATATAGGTGCCGATAGGCATTTTAGATATAGTTGCCAATTGGCATTTTAAAAATAGGTGTCGATAGGCATTTCAGATATAGAAGCCGATAGGCATTTCAAATAAAGGTGCCAATAAGCATTCCATATATGGTTGCCGATAGGCATTTCAAATATAGGTGCTGATAGGCATTTCAGATGTAGTTTCCGATAGGCATTTCAAAAATAGGTGCCGATAGGCATTTCAGATAGAGGTGCCGATAGGCATTTCAGATATAGTTGCCAATTGGCATTTTAAAAATAGGTGCCGATAGGCATTTCAGATATAGAAGCCGATATGCATTTCAAATATAGGTGCCGATAGGCATTCCAGATATGGTTGCCGATAGGCATTTCAAATATAGGTGCTGATAGGCATTTTAGATGTAGTTTCCGATAGGCATTTCAAAAATTGATGCCGATAGGCATTTCAGATATAGGTGCCGATAGGCATTTCAGATATAGTTGCCGATTAGCATTTTAAAAACAGGTGCCGATAGGCATTTCAGATATAGAAGCCGATAGGTATTTCAAATATAGCTGTCGATAAGCATTTCAGATATGGTTGCCGATAGGCATTTCAAATATAGGAGCAGATAGTCATTTCAGATGTAGTTTCCGAAGGCATTTCAAATATAGGTGCCGATAGGCATTTCAGATATAGGTGCCGATAGGCACTTCAGATATAGTTGCCAATTGGCATTTTAAAAATAGGTGCCGATAGGCATTTCAGATATAGAAGCCGATAGGCATTTCAAATATAGGTGCCTATAGGCATTATAGTTATGGTTGCCGATAGGCATTTCAATTATAGGTGCTGATAGGCATTTCAGATGTAGTTTCTGATAGGCATTTCAAAAATAGGTGCCGATAGGCATTTCAGATATAGGTGCCGATAGGCATTTCAGATATAGTTGCCGATTGGCATTTTAAAAATAGGTGCCGATAGGCATTTCAGATATAGAAGCCGATAGGCATTTTAAATATAGGTGCCGATAGGCATTCCAGATATGGTTGCCGATAGGCATTTCAAATATAGGTGCTGATAGGCATTTCAGATGTAGTTTCCGATAGGTATTTCAAAAATTGGTGCCGATAGACATTTCAGATATATGTGCCGATAGGCATTTCAGATATAGTTGCCGATTGGCCTTTTAAAAATAGGTGCCGATAGGCATTTCTGATATAGAAGCCGATAGGTATTTAAAATATAGGTGTCGATAGGCATTTCAGACATGGTTGCCGATAGGCATTTCAAATATTGGTGCTGATAGGCATTTCAGATGTAGTTTCCGATAGGCATTTAAAAAATAGGTGCCGATAGGCATTTCAGATATAGGTGCCGATAGGCATTTTAGATATAGTTGCCGATTGGCATTTTAAAAATAGGAGCCGATAGGCATGTCAGATATATTTGCCGATAGGCATTTAAAATATAGGTGCCGATAGGCATTTCAAATATAGGTGTCGATGGGCATTTCAGATATAAATGCCGAAAGGCATTTCGGATATAGGTGCCGATAGGCATTTCAGATATAGTTGCCGATTGGCATTTTAAAAATAGGTGCCGATAAGCATTTAAGATATAGAAGCCAATAGGTATTTCAAATATAGGTGTCGATAGGCAATTCAGATATGGTTGCCGATAGGCATTTTAAATATAGGTGCTGATAGGCATTTCAGATATAGGTGCCGATAGGCATTTCAGATATAGTTGCCAATTAGCATTTTAAAAATAGGTGCCGATAGGCATTTTAGATATAGAAGCCGATAGGCATTTCAAATATAGGTGCCGATAGGCATTCCAGATATAGAAGGCGATAGGCATTTCAAATATAGGTGCCGATAGGCATTCCAGATATGGTTGCCGATAGGCATTTCAAATATAGGTGCTGATAGGCATTTTAGATGTAGTTTCCGATAGGCATTTCAAAAATTGGTGCTGATAGGCAATTCAGATATATATGTGCCGATAGGCATTTTAGATATAGTTGCCGATTGGCATTTTAAAAACAGGTGCCGATAGGCATTTCAGATATAGATGCCGATAGGCATTTCAAATATAGGAGCAGATAGGCATTTCAGATGTAGTTTCCGAAAGGCATTTCAAAAATAGGTGCCGATAGGCATTTCAGATATAGGTGCCGATAGGCATTTCAGATATAGTTGCCGATTGGCATTTTAAAAATAGGTGCCGATAGGCATTTCAGATATAGAAGGCGATAGGCATTTCAAATATAGGTGCCGATAGGCATTCCAGATATGGTTGCCGATAGGCATTTCAAATATAAGTGCTGATAGGCATTTCAGATGTAGTTTCCGATAGGTATTTCAAAAATAGGTACCGATAGGCATTTCAGATATAGGTGCCGATAGGCATTTCAGATATAGTTGCCAATTGGCATTTAAAAAATAGGTGTCGATAGGCATTTCAGATGTAGAAGCCGATAAGAATTTTAAATATAGGTGCCGATAGGCATTCCAGATATGGTTGCCGATAGGCATATCAAATATAGGTGCTGATAGACAATTCAGATGTAGTTTCCGATAGTCATTTCAAAAATAGGTGCCGATAGGCATTTCAGATATAGGTGCCGATAGGCATTTCAGATATAGTTGCCGATTGGCATTTTAAAAATAGGTGCCGATAGGCATTTCAGATATAGAAGCCGATAGGTATTTCAAATAGAGGTGTCTATAGGCATTTCAGATATGGTTGCCGATAGGCATTTTAAATATAGGTGCTGATAGGCATTTCAGATGTAGTTTCCGATAGGCATTTCAAAAATAGGTGCCGATAGGCATTTCAGATATAGGTGCCGATAGGCATTTCAGATATAGTTGCCGATTGGCATTTTAAAAATAGGTGCCGATAGGCATTTTAGATGTAGTTTCCGATAGGCATTTCAAAAATAGGTGCCGATGGGCATTTCAGATATAGGTGCCGATAGGCATATCGGATATAGTTGCCGATAGGTATATAAAATATAGGTGCCGATAGGCATTTCAAATATAGTTGTCGATAGGCATTTCAGATATAAATGCCGAAAGGCATTTCGGATATAGGTACCGATAGGCATTTCAGATATGGTTGCCGATTATCATCTAAATATAGGTGCTGATAGGCATTTCAGATGTAGTTTCCGATAGGCATTTCAAATATAGGTGCCGATAGGCATTTCAGATATAGGTGCCGATAGGCATTTCAGATATAGTTGCCGATTGGCATTTTAAAAATAGGTGCCGATAGGCATTTCAGATATAGAGGCCGATAGGTATTTCAAATATAGGTGTCGATAGGCATTTCAGATATGGTTGCCGATAGGCATTTCAAATATAGGTGCTGATAGGCATTTCAGATGTAGTTTCCGATAGGCATTTCAAAAATAGGTGCCGATAGGCATTTCAGATATAGGTGCCGATAGGCATTTCAGATATAGTTTGCCGATTGGCATTTTAAAAATAGGTGCCGATGGGCATTTTAGATGTAGTTTCCGATAGGCATTTCAAAAATAGGTGCCGATAGGCATTTCAGATATAGGCACCGATAGGCATATCAGATATAGTTGCCGATAGGCATTTAAAATATAGGTGCCGATAGTCATTTCAAATATAGGTGTCGATAGGCATTTCAGATATAAATGCCGAAAGGCATTTCGGATATAGGTGCCGATAGGCATTTCTGATGTGGTTGCCGATAGGCATTTCAAATATAGGTGCTGATAGGCATTTCAGATGTAGTTTCGATAGGTATTTTAAAAAAAGGTACCGACAGGCGTTTCAAATATAGGTGCTGATAGGCACTTCAGATATAATTGCCGATTGGCATTTTAAAAATAGGTGCCGATAGGCATTTTAGATATAGAAGCCGATAGGCATTTCAAATATAGGTGCCAATAGGCATTCCAGATATGGTTGCCGATAGGCATTTTAAATATAGGTGCTGATAGGCATTTCAGATGTAGTTTCCGATAGGCATTTCAAAAATAGGTGCCGATAGGCATTCCAGATATAGGTGCCGATAGGCATTTCAGATATAGTTGCCGATTGGCATTTTAAAAATAGGTGCCGATAGGCATTTCAGATATAGAAGCCGATAGGCATTTCAAATATAGGTGCCGATAGGCATTCCAGATATGGTTGCCGATAGGCATTTCAAATATAGGTGCTGATATGCATTTTAGATGTAGTTTCCGATAGGCATTTCAAAAATTGGTGCCGATAGGCATTTCAGATATAGGTGCCGATAGGCATTTCAGATATAGTTGCCGATTGGCATTTTAAAAATAGGTGCCGATAGGCATTTTAGATGTAGTTTCCGATAGGCATTTCAAAAATAGGTGCCGATAGGCATTTCAGATATAGGTGCCGATAGGCATATCAGATATAGTTGCCGATAGGCATTTAAAATATAGGTGCCGATAGGCATTTCAAATATAGGTGTCGATAGGCATTTTAGATATAAATCCCGAAAGGCATTTCGGATATAGGTGCCGATAGGCATTTCTGATGTGGTTGCCGATAGGCATTTCAAATATAGGTGCTGATAGGCATTTCAGATGTAGTTTTCGATAGGTATTTCAAAAAAGGGTACCGATAGGCATTTCAAATATAGGTGCTGATAGGCACTTCAGATATAATTGCCGATTGGCATTTTAAAAATAGGTGCCGATAGGCATTTCAGATATAGAAGCCGATAGGCATTTCAAATATAGGTGCCAATAGGCATTCCAGATATGGTTGCCGATAGGCATTTTAAATATAGGTGCTGATAGGCATTTTAGATGTATTTTCCGATAGGCATTTCAAAAATAGGTGCCGATAGGCATTCCAGATATAGGTGCCGATAGGCATTTCAGATATAGATGCCGATTGGCATTTTAAAAATAGGTGCCGATAGGCATTTCAGATATAGAAGCCGATAGGCATTTCAAATATAGGTGCCGATAGGCATTCCAGATATGGTTGCCGATAGGCATTTCAAATATAGGTGCTGGTAGGCATTTCAGATGTAGTTTCCGATAGGCATTCCAAAAATTGGTGCCGATAGGCATTTCAGATATAGGTGCCGATAGGCATTTCAGATATAGTTGCCGATTGGCATTTTAAAAACAGGTGCCGATAGGCATTTCAGATATAGAAGCCGATAGGTATTTCAAATATAGGTGTCGATAGGCATTTCAGATATGGTTGCGAATAAACATTTCAAATATAGGAGCAGATAGTCATTTCAGATGTAGTTTCCGAAGGCATTTCAAAAATATGTGCCGATAGGCATTTCAGATATAGGTGCCGATAGGCACTTCAGATATAGTTGCCAATTGGCATTTTAAAAATAGGTGCCGATAGGCATTTCAGATATAGAAGCCGATATGCATTTCAAATATAGGTGCCGATAGGCATTCCAGATATGGTTGCCGAAAGGCATTTCAAATATAGGTGCTGATAGGCATTTCAGATGTAGTTTCCGATAGGCATTTCAAAAATAGGTGCCGATAGGCATTTCAGATATAGGTGCCGATAGGCATTTCAGATATAGTAGCCGATTGGCATTTTAAAAATAGGTGCCGATAGGCATTTCAGATATAGAAGCCGATAGGCATTTCAAATATAGGTGCCGATAGGCATTCCAGATATGGTTGCCGATAGGCATTTCAAATATAGGTGCTGATAGGCATTTCAGATGTGGTTTCCGATAGGCATTTCAAAAATAGGTGCCGATAGGCATTTCAGATATAGGTGCCGATAGGCATTTCAGATATAGTTGCCAATTGGCATTTTAAAAATAGGTGTCGATAGGCATTTCAGATATAGAAGCCGATAGGCATTTCAAATATAGGTGCCGATAAGCATTCCAGATATGGTTGCCGATAGGCATTTCAAATATAGGTGCTGATAGGCATTTTAGATGTAGTTTCCGATAGGCATTTCAAAAATAGGTGCCGATAGGCATTTCAGATAGAAGTGCCGATAGGCATTTCAGATATAGTTGCCAATTGGCATTTTAAAAATAGGTGCCGATAGGCATTTCAGATATAGAAGCCGATATGCATTTCAAATATAGGTGCCGATAGGCATTCCAGATATGGTTGCCGATAGGCATTTCAAATATAATTGCTGATAGGCATTTTAGATGTAGTTTCCGATAGGCATTTCAAAAATTGATGCCGATAGGCATTTCAGATATAGGTGCCGATAGGCATTTCAGATATAGTTGCCGATTAGCATTTTAAAAACAGGTGCCGATAGGCATTTCAGATATAGAAGCCGATAGGTATTTCAAATATAGGTGTCGATAGGCATTTCAGATATGGTTGCCGATAAACATTTCAAATATAGGAGCAGATAGTCATTTCAGATGTAGTTTCCGAAGGCATTTCAAAAATAGGTGCCGATAGGCATTTCAGATATAGGTGCCGATAGGCACTTCAGATATAGTTGCCAATTGGCATTTTAAAAATAGGTGCCGATAGGCATTTCAGATATAGAAGCCGATAGGCAATTCAAATATAGGTGCCTATAGGCATTACAGTTATGGTTGCCGATAGGCATTTCAATTATAGGTGCTGATAGGCATTTCAGATGTAGTTTCCGTTAGGCATTTCAAAAATAGGTGCCGATAGGCATTTCAGATATAGGTGCCGATAGGCATTTCAGATATAGTTGCCGATTGGCATTTTAAAAATAGGTGCCGATAGGCATTTCAGATATAGAAGCCGATAGGCATTTTAAATATAGGTGCCGATAGGCATTCCAGATATGGTTGCCGATAGGCATTTCAAATATAGGTGCTGATAGGCATTTCAGATGTAGATTCCGATAGGCATTTCAAAAATTGGTGCCGATAGACATTTCAGATATATGTACCGATAGGCATTTCAGATATAGTTGCCGATTGGCCTTTTAAAAATAGGTGCCGATAGGCATTTCAGATATAGAAGCCGATAGGTATTTAAAATATAGGTGTCGATAGGCATTTCAGACATGGTTGCCGATAGGCATTTCAAATATTGGTGCTGATAGGCATTTCAGATGTAGTTTCCGATAGGCATTTAAAAAATAGGTGCCGATAGGCATTTCAGATATAGGTGCCGATAGGCATTTCAGATATAGTTGCCGATTGGCATTTTAAAAATAGGAGCCGATAGGCATGTCAGATATATTTGCCGATAGGCATTTAAAATATAGGTGCCGATAGGCATTTCAAATATAGGTGTCGATAGGCATTTCAGATATAAATGCCGAAAGGCATTTCGGATATAGGTGCCGATAGGCATTTCAGATATAGTTGCCGATTGGCATTTTAAAAATAGGTGCCGATAAGCATTTAAGATATAGAAGCCAATAGGTATTTCAAATATAGGTGTCGATAAGCAATTCAGATATGGTTGCCGATAGGCATTTTAAATATAGGTGCTGATAGGCATTTCAGATGTAGTTTCCGATAGGTATTTCAAAAATAGGTGCCGATAGGCATTTCAGATATAGGTGCCGATAGGCATTTCAGATATAGTTGCCAATTAGCATTTTAAAAATAGGTGCCGATAGGCATTTCAGATATAGAAGCCGATAGGCATATCAAATATAGGTGCCGATAGGCATTCCAGATATGGTTGCCGATAGGCATTTCAAATATAGGTGCTGATAGGCATTTTAGATGTAGTTTCCGATAGGCATTTCAAAAATTGGTGCCGATAGGCAATTCAGATATATATGTGCCGATAGGCATTTTAGATATAGTTGCCGATTGGCATTTTAAAAACAGGTGCCGATAGGCATTTCAGATATAGATGCCGATAGGCATTTCAAATATAGGAGCAGATAGGCATTTCAGATGTAGTTTCCGAAAGGCATTTCAAAAATAGGTGCCGATAGGCATTTCAGATATAGGTGCCGATAGGCATTTCAGATATAGTTGCCGATTGGCATTTTAAAAATAGGTGCCGATAGGAATTTCAGATATAGAAGGCGATAAGCATTTCAAATATAGGTGCCGATAGGCATTCCAGATATGGTTGCCGATAGGCATTTCAAATATAAGTGCTGATAGGCATTTCAGATGTAGTTTCCGATAGGTATTTCAAAAATAGGTACCGATAGGCATTTCAGATATAGGTGCCGATAGGCATTTCAGATATAGTTGCCAATTGGCATTTTAAAAATAGGTGTCGATAGGCATTTCAGATGTAGAAGCCGATAAGAATTTTAAATATAGGTGCCGATAGGCATTCCAGATATGGTTGCCGATAGGCATATCAAATATAGGTGCTGATAGGCAATTCAGATGTAGTTTCCGATAGTCATTTCAAAAATAGGTGCCGATAGGCATTTCAGATATAGGTGCCGATAGGCATTTCAGATATAGTTGCCGATTGGCATTTTAAAAATAGGTGCCGATAGGCATTTCAGATATAGAAGCCGATAGGTATTTCAAATAGAGGTGTCTATAGGCATTTCAGATATGGTTGCCGATAGGCATTTCAAATATAGGTGCTGATAGGCATTTCAGATGTAGTTTCCGATAGGCATTTCAAAAATAGGTGCCGATAGGCATTTCAGATATAGGTGCCGATAGGCATTTCAGATATAGTTGCCGATTGGCATTTTAAAAATAGGTGCCGATAGGCATTTTAGATGTAGTTTCCGATAGGCATTTCAAAAATAGGTGCCGATGGGCATTTCAGATATAGGTGCCGATAGGCATATCGGATATAGTTGCCGATAGGTATTTAAAATATAGGTGCCGATAGGCATTTCAAATATAGTTGTCGATAGGCATTTCAGATATAAATGCCGAAAGGCATTTCGGATATAGGTACCGATAGGCATTTCAGATATGGTTGCCGATTGGCATCTAAATATAGGTGCTGATAGGCATTTCAGATGTAGTTTCCGATAGGCATTTCAAATATAGGTGCCGATAGGCATTTCAGATATAGGTGCCGATAGGCATTTCAGATATAGTTGCCGATTGGCATTTTAAAAATAGGTGCCGATAGGCATTTCAGATATAGAGGCCGATAGGTATTTCAAATATAGGTGTCGATAGGCATTTCAGATATGGTTGCCGATAGGCATTTCAAATATAGGTGCTGATAGGAATTTCAGATGTAGTTTCCGATAGGCATTTCAAAAATAGGTGCCGATAGGCATTTCAGATATAGGTGCCGATAGGCATTTCAGATATAGTTGCCGATTGGCATTTTAAAAATAGGTGCCGATGGGCATTTTAGATGTAGTTTCCGATAGGCATTTCAAAAATAGGTGCCGATAGGCATTTCAGATATAGGTGCCGATTGGCATTTTAAAAATAGGTGCCGATAGGCATTTCGGATATAGAAGCCGATAGGTATTTCAAATATAGGTGTCGATAGGCATTTCAGATATGGTTGCCAATAGGCATTTCAAATATTCGTGCTGATAGTCATTTTAGATGTAGTTTCCGATAGGCATTTCAAAAATAGGTGCCGATAGGCATTTCAGATATAGGTGCCGATAGGCATTACAGATATAGTTGCCGATTGGCATTTTTAAATAGGTGCTGATAGGCATTTCAGATATAGAAGCCGATAGGCATTCCAAATATAGGTGCCGATAGGCATTCCAGATATGGTTGCCGAAAGGCATTTCAAATATAGGTGCTGATAGGCATTTCAGATGTAGTTTCCGATAGGCATTTCAAAAATAGGTGCCGATAGGCATTTCAGATATAGGTGCCGATAGGCATTTCAGATATAGTAGCCGATTGGCATTTTAATAATGAGCACCGATAGGCATTTCAGATATAGAAGCCGATAGGCATTTGAAATATAGGTGCCGATAGGCATTCCAGATATGGTTGCCGATAGGCATTTCAAATATAGGTGCTGATAGGCATTTCAGATGTAGTTTCCGATAGGCATTTCAAAAATAGGTGCCGATAGGCATTTCAGATAGAGGTGCCGATAGGCATTTCAGATATAGTTGCCAATTGGCATTTTAAAAATAGGTGCCGATAGGCATTTCAGATATAGAAGCCGATATGCATTTCAAATATAGGTGCCGATAGGCATTCCAGATATGGTTGCCGATAGGCATTTCAAATATAGGTGCTGATAGGCATTTTAGATGTAGTTTCCGATAGGCATTTCAAAAATTGATGCCGATAGGCATTTCAGATATAGGTGCCGATAGGCATTTCAGATATAGTTGCCGATTAGCATTTTAAAAACAGGTGCCGATAGGCATTTCAGA
>JAVRKA010001340.1:0-15312 GCA_034508555.1 Venustoraphidia nigricollis
GTATTTCAAATATAGGTGTCGATAGGCATTTCAGATATGGTCGCCGATAGGCATTTCAAATATAGTTGCTGATAGGCATTTCAGATGTAGTTTCCGATAGGCATTTCAGATGTAGTTTCCGATAGGCATTTCAAAAATAGGTGCCGATAGGCATTTCAGATATAGAAGCCGATAGGCATTTCAAATATAGGTGCCGATAGGCATTTCAGATATGTTTGCCGATAGGCATTTCAAATATAGGTGCTGATAGGCATTCCAGATGTAGTTTCCGATAGGCATTATAAAAATTGGTGCCGATAGGCATTTCAGATATAGGTGCCGATAGGCATTTCAGATATGTTTGCCGATAGGCATTTCAAATATAGGTGCTGATAGGCATTTCAGATGTAGTTTCCGATAGGCAATTCTAAAAAAGGTGTCGATAGGCATTTCAGATATAGGTGCCGATAGGCATTTCAGATATAAATGCCGATTGGCATTTTAAAAATAGGTGCCGATAGGCATTGCAGATATAGAAGCCGATAGGCATTTCAAATATAGGTGCCGATAGGCATTCCAGTTATGGCTGCCGATAAGCATTTCAAATAAAGGTGCTGATAGGCATTTCAGATGTAGTTTCCGATAGGCATTTCAAAAATAGGTGCCGCTAGGCATTTCAGGTATAGGTGCCGATAGGCATTTCAGATATAGTTGCCAATTGGCATTTTAAAAATAGGTGTCGATAGGCATTTCAGATATAGTTGCCGTTTGGCATTTTAAAAATAGGTGCCTATAGGCATGTCAGAGATAGAAGCCGATAGGTATTTCAAATATAGGTGTCGATAGGCATTTCAGATATAAATGCCGAAAGGCATTTCAGATATAGGTACCGATAGGCATTTCTGATGTGGTTGCGCATAGGCATTTCAAATATAGGTGCTGATAGGCATTTCAGATGTAGTTTTCGATAGGCATTTCAAAAATAGGTGCCGATAGGCATTTCAGATATAGGTGATGATAGGCATTTTAGATATAGTTGCCGATTGGCATTTTAAAAATAGGTGCCGATAGGCATTTGAGATATAGAAGCCGATAGGCATTTCAAATATACGTGCCGATAGGCATTCCAGATATGGTTGCCGATAGGCATTTTAAATATAGGTGCTGATAGGCATTTCAGATGTAGTTTCCGATAGGCATTTCAAAAACAGGTGCCGATAGGCATTTCAGATATAGGTGCCGATAGGCATTACAGATATAGTTGCCGATTGGCATTTTAAAAATAGGTGCCGATAGGCATTTCAGATATAGAAGCCGATAGGCATTTCAAATATAGGTGCCGATAGGCATTCCAGATATGGTTGCCGATAGGCATTTCAAATATAGGTGCTGATAGGCATTTCAGATGTAGTTTCAGATAGGCATTTCAAAAATAGGTGCCGATAGGCATTTCAGATATAGGTGCCGATAGGCATTTCGAATATAGTTGCCAATTGGCATTTTAAAAATAGGTGCCGAAAGGCATTTCAGATATAGAAGCCGATAGGCATTTCAAATATAGGTGCCGATAGGCATTCCAGATATGGTTGCCGATAGGCATTTCAAATATAGGTACTGATAGGCATTTCAGATGTAGTTTCCGATAGGCATTTCAAAAAAAGGTGCCGATAGGCATTTCAGATATAGGTGCCGATAGGCATTTCAAATATAGGTGCCGATAGGCATTCCAGATATGGTTGCCGATAGGCATTTCAGATATAGTTGCCGATTGGCATTTTAAAAATAGGTGTCGATAGGCATTCCAGATATAGGTGCCGATAGGCATTTCAGATATAGGTGCCGATAGGCATTTCAGATATAGGTGCCGATAGGCATTTCAGATATAGAAGCCGATAGGCATTACAAATATAGGTGCCGATAGGCATTCCAAATATGGTTGCCGATAGGCATTTCAAATATAGGTGCTGATAGGCATTTCAGATGTAGTTTCCGATAGGCATTTCAAAAATAGGTGCCGATAGGCATTTCAGATATAGGTGCCGATAGGCATTTCAGATATAGTTGCCGATTGGCATTTTAAAAACAGGTGCCGATAGGCATTTCAGATATAGAAGCCGATAGGTATTTCAAATATAGGTGTCGATAGGCATTTCAGATATAGTTGCCGATAGGCATTTCAAATATAGGAGCAGATAGGCATTTCAGATGTATTTTCCGAAAGGCATTTCAAAAATAGGTGCCGATAGGCATTTCAGATATAGGTGCCGATAGGCATTTCAGATATAGTTGCCGATTGGCATTTTAAAAATAGGTGCCGATAGGCATTTCAGATATAGAAGCCGATAGGCATTTCAAATATAGGAGCCGATAGCCATTCCAGATATGGTTGCCGATAGGCATTTCAAATATAGGTGCTGATAGGCATTTCAGATGTAGTTTCTGATAGGCATTTCAAAAATAGGTGCCGATAGGCATTTCAGATATAGGTGCCGATAGGCATTTCAGATATAGTTGCCGATTGGCATTTTAAAAATAGGTGCCGATAGGCATTTCAGATGTAGTTTCCGATAGGCATTCCAAAAATTGGTGCCGATAGGCATTTCAGATATAGGTGCCGATAGGCATTTCAGATATAGTTGCCGATTGGCATTTTAGAAATAAGTGCCGATAGGCATTTCAGATATAGAAGCCGATAGGTATTTCAAATATAGGTGTCGATAGGCATTTCAGATATGGTTGCCGATAGGCATTTCAAATATAGGTGCTGATAGGCATTTTAGATGTAGTTTCCGATAGGCATTTCAAAAATAGGTGCCGATAGGCATTTCAGATATAGGTGCCGATAGGCATTTCAGATATAGTTGCCGATTGGAATTTTAAAAATAGGTGCCGATAGGCATTTCAGATATAGAAGCCAATAGGCATTTCAAATATAGGTGCCGATAGGCATTCCCGATATAATTGCCGATAGGCATTTCAAATATAAGTGCTGATAGGCATTTAAAATATAGGTGCCGATAGGCATTTCAACTATAGGTGTCGATAGGCATTTCAGATATAAATGCCGAAAGGCATTTCAGATATAGGTGCCGATAGGCATTTCTGATGTGGTTGCCGATAGGCATTTCAAATTTAGGTGCTGATAGGCATTTCAGATGTAGTTTTCGATAGGCATTTCAAAAATAGGTGCCGATAGGCATTTCAGATATAGGTGCCGATAGGCATTACAGATATAGTTGCCGATTGGCATTTTAAAAATAGGTGCCGATAGGCATTTCAGATATAGAAGCCGATAGGCATTTCAAATATAGGTGCCGATAGGCATTCCAGATATGGTTGCCGATAGGCATTTCAAATATAGGTGCTGATAGGCATTTCAGATGTAGTTTCCGATAGGCATTTCAAAAATAGGTGCCGACAGGCATTTCAGATATAGGTGCCGATAGGCATTTCAGATATAGTTGCCGATTGGCATTTTAAAAATATGTGCCGATAGGCATTTCAGATATAGAGCTGATAGGCATTTTAAATATAGGTGCCGATAGGCATTCCAGATATGATTGCCGATAGGCATTTCAAATATATGTGCTGATAGGCATTTTAGATGTAGTTTCCGATAGGCATTTCAAAAATTGATGCCGATAGGCATTTCAGATATAGGTGCCGATAGGCATTCCAGATATGGTTGCCGAGAGGCATTTCAAATATAAGTGCTGATAGGCATTTCAGATGTAGTTTCCGATAGGCATTTCAAAAATAGGTACCGATAGGCATTTCAGATATAGGTGCCGATAGGCATTTGAGATATAGTTGCCAATTGGCATTTTAAAAATAGGTGTCGATAGGCATTTCAGATATGGAAGCCGATAGGCATTTCAAATATAGGTGCCGATAGGCATTCCAGATATGTTTGCCGATAGGCATTTCAAATATAGGTGCTGATAGGCATTTCAGATGTAGTTTTTGATTGGCATTTCAAAAATACGTGCCGATAGGCATTTTAGATATAGGTGCCGATAGGCACTTCAGATATAGTTGCCGATTGGCATTTAAAAAATAGGTGCCGATAGGCATTTCAGATATAGAAGCCGATAGGAATTTCAAATATAGGTGCCGATAGGTATTCCAGATATGGTTGCCGATAGGCATTTCAAATATAGGTGCTAATAGGCATTTCAGATGTAGCTTCCGACATGCATTTCAAAAATAGGTGCCGATAGGCATTTCAGATATAGGTGCCGATAGGCATTTCAGATATAGTTGCCGATTGGCATTTTAAAATTAGGTGCCGATAGGCATTTCAAATATAGAAGCTGATAGGAATTACAAATATAGGTGCCGATAGGCATTCCAGTAATGGTTGCCGATAGGCATTTCAAATATAGGTGCTGATAGGCATTTCAGATGGAGTTTCCGAAAGGCATTTCAGATGGAGTTTCCAATAGGCATTTCAAAAATTAGTGCCGATAGGCATTTCAGATATAGGTGCCGATAGGCATATCAGATATAGTTGCCGATAGGCATTTAAAATATAGGTGCCGATAGGCATTTCAAATATAGGTGTCGATAGGCATTTCAGATATAAATGCCGAAAGACATTTCAGATATAGGTGCCGATAGGCATTACAGATATAGTTGCCGATTGGCATTTTAAAATAGGTGCCGATAGGCATTTCAGATATAGAAGCCGATAGGCATTTCAAATATACGTGCCGATAGGCATTCCAGATATGGTTGCCGATAGGCATTTCAAATATAGGTGCAGATAGGCATTTCAGATGTAGTTTCCGATAGGCATTTCAAAAATTGGTGCCGATAGGCATTTCAGATATAGGTGCCGATAGGCATTTCAGGTATAGTTGCCGATTGGCATTTTAAAAATAGGTGCCGATAGGCATTACAGATATAGAAGCAGATAGGTATTTCAAATATATGTGTCGATAGGCATTTCAGATATGGTTGCCGGTAGGCAATTCAAATATAGGTCCTGATAGGCATTTCAGATGTAGTTTTCGATGGGCATTTCAAAAATAGGTGCTGATAGGCATTTCAGGTATAGGTGCCGATTGGCATTTTAGATATAGTTGCCAATTGGCATTTTAAAAATAGGTGCCGATAGGCATTTCAGATATAGAAGCCGATAAGCATTTCAAATATAGGTGCCGATAGGCATTCCAGATATGGTTGCCGATAGGCATTTTAAATATAGGTGCTGATAGGCATTTTAGTTGTAGTTTACGATAGGCATTTCAAAAATTGATGCCGATAGGCATTTCAGATATAGGTGCCGATAGGCACTTCAGATATAGTTGCCGATTGGCATTTTAAAAATAGGTGCCGATAGGCATTTCAGATATAGAAGCCGATAGGCATTTCAAATATAGGTGCCGATAGGTATTCCAGATATGGTTGCCGATTGGCATTTCAAATATAGGTGCTAATAGGCATTTCAGATGTAGTTTCCGATATGCATTTCAAAAATAGGTGCCGATAGGCATTTCAGATATAGGTGCCGATAGGCATTTCAGATATAGGTGCCGATAGGCATTTCAGATATAGTTGCCGATTTGCATTTTAAAAATAGGTGCCGATAGGCATTTTAGATATAGAAGCTGATAGGCATTTCAAATATAGGTGCCGATAGGCAATCCAGTAATGGTTGCCGATAGGCATTTCAAATATAGGTGCTGATAGGCATTTCAGATGGAGTTTCCGATAGGCATTTCAGATGGAGTTTCCAATAGGCATTTCAAAAATTGGTGCCGATAGGCATTTCAGATATAGGTGCCGATAGGCATATCAGATATAGTTGCCGATAGGCATTTAAAATATAGGTGCCGATAGGCATTTCAAATATAGGTGTCGATAGGCATTTCAGATATAAATGCCGAAAGGCATTTCAGATATAGGTGCCGATAGGCATTTCTGATGTGGTTGCCGATAGGCATTTCAAATATTGGTGCTGATAGGCATTTCAGATGTAGTTTTCGATAGGCATTTCAAAAATAGGTGCCGATAGGCATTTCAGATATAGGTGCCGATAGGCACTTCAGATATAGTTGCCGATTGGCATTTTAAAAATAGGTGCCGATAGGCATTTCAGATATAGAAGCCGATAGGCATTTCAGATATACGTGCCGATAGGCATTCCAGATATGGTTGCCGATAGGCATTTCAAATATAAGTGCTGATAGGCATTTCAGATGTAGTTTCCGATAGGCATTTCAAAAATTGGTGCCGATAGGCATTTCAGATATAGGTGCCGATGGGCATTTGAGATATAGTTGCCGATTGGCATTTTAAAAATAGGTGCCGATAGGCATTACAGATATAGAAGCAGATAGGTTTTTCAAATATATGTGTCGATAGGCATTTCAGATATGGTTGCCGATAGGCATTTCAAATATAGGTGCTAAAAGGCATTTTAGACGTAGTTTCCGATAGGCATTTTAAAAATAGGTGCCGATAGGCATTTCAGATATAGGTGCCGATAGGCATTTCAGGTATAGTTGCCGATTGGCATTTTAAAAATAGGTGCCGATAGGCATTTCAGATATAGAAGCCGATAGGCATTTCAAATATAGGTGCCGATAGGCATTTCAGATATGTTTGCCGATAGGCATTTCAAATATAGGTGCTGATAGGCATTCCAGATGTAGTTTCCGATAGGCATTATAAAAATTGGTGCCGATAGGCATTTCAGATATAGGTGCCGATAGGCATTTCAGATATGTTTGCCGATAGGCATTTCAAATATAGGTGCTGATAGGCATTTCAGATGTAGTTTCCGATAGGCAATTCTAAAAAAGGTGTCGATAGGCATTTCAGATATAGGTGCCGATAGGCATTTCAGATATAAATGCCGATTGGCATTTTAAAAATAGGTGCCGATAGGCATTGCAGATATAGAAGCCGATAGGCATTTCAAATATAGGTGCCGATAGGCATTCCAGTTATGGCTGCCGATAAGCATTTCAAATAAAGGTGCTGATAGGCATTTCAGATGTAGTTTCCGATAGGCATTTCAAAAATAGGTGCCGCTAGGCATTTCAGGTATAGGTGCCGATAGGCATTTCAGATATAGTTGCCAATTGGCATTTTAAAAATAGGTGTCGATAGGCATTTCAGATATAGTTGCCGTTTGGCATTTTAAAAATAGGTGCCTATAGGCATGTCAGAGATAGAAGCCGATAGGTATTTCAAATATAGGTGTCGATAGGCATTTCAGATATAAATGCCGAAAGGCATTTCAGATATAGGTACCGATAGGCATTTCTGATGTGGTTGCGCATAGGCATTTCAAATATAGGTGCTGATAGGCATTTCAGATGTAGTTTTCGATAGGCATTTCAAAAATAGGTGCCGATAGGCATTTCAGATATAGGTGATGATAGGCATTTTAGATATAGTTGCCGATTGGCATTTTAAAAATAGGTGCCGATAGGCATTTGAGATATAGAAGCCGATAGGCATTTCAAATATACGTGCCGATAGGCATTCCAGATATGGTTGCCGATAGGCATTTTAAATATAGGTGCTGATAGGCATTTCAGATGTAGTTTCCGATAGGCATTTCAAAAACAGGTGCCGATAGGCATTTCAGATATAGGTGCCGATAGGCATTACAGATATAGTTGCCGATTGGCATTTTAAAAATAGGTGCCGATAGGCATTTCAGATATAGAAGCCGATAGGCATTTCAAATATAGGTGCCGATAGGCATTCCATATATGGTTGCCGATAGGCATTTCAAATATAGGTGCTGATAGGCATTTCAGATGTAGTTTCAGATAGGCATTTCAAAAATAGGTGCCGATAGGCATTTCAGATATAGGTGCCGATAGGAATTTCGAATATAGTTGCCGATTGGCATTTTAAAAATAGGTGCCGAAAGGCATTTCAGATATAGAAGCCGATAGGCATTTCAAATATAGGTGCCGATAGGCATTCCAGATATGGTTGCCGATAGGCATTTCAAATATAGGTACTGATAGGCATTTCAGATGTAGTTTCCGATAGGCATTTCAAAAAAAGGTGCCGATAGGCATTTCAGATATAGGTGCCGATAGGCATTTCAAATATAGGTGCCGATAGGCATTCCAGATATGGTTGCCGATAGGCATTTCAGATATAGTTGCCGATTGGCATTTTAAAAATAGGTGTCGATAGGCATTCCAGATATAGGTGCCGATAGGCATTTCAGATATAGGTGCCGATAGGCATTTCAGATATAGGTGCCGATAGGCATTTCAGATATAGTTGCCGATTGGCATTTTAAATATAGGTGCCGATAGGCATTCCAGATATGGTTGCCGATAGGCATTTCAAATATAGGTGCTAATAGGCATTTCAGATGTAGTTTCCGATAGGCATTTCAAAAATAGGTGCCGATAGGCATTTCAGATATAGGTGCCGATAGGCATTTCAGATATAGTTGCCGATTGGCATTTTAAAAATAGGTACTGATAGGCATTTCAGATATAGAAGCCGATAGGCATTACAAATATAGGTGCCGATAGGCATTCCAAATATGGTTGCCGATAGGCATTTCAAATATAGGTGCTGATAGGCATTTCAGATGTAGTTTCCGATAGGCATTTCAAAAATAGGTGCCGATAGGCATTTCAGATATAGGTGCCGATAGGCATTTCAGATATAGTTGCCGATTGGCATTTTAAAAACAGGTGCCGATAGGCATTTCAGATATAGAAGCCGATAGGTATTTCAAATATAGGTGTCGATAGGCATTTCAGATATAGTTGCCGATAGGCATTTCAAATATAGGAGCAGATAGGCATTTCAGATGTATTTTCCGAAAGGCATTTCAAAAATAGGTGCCGATAGGCATTTCAGATATAGGTGCCGATAGGCATTTCAGATATAGTTGCCGATTGGCATTTTAAAAATAGGTGCCGATAGGCATTTCAGATATAGAAGCCGATAGGCATTTCAAATATAGGTGCCGATAGCCATTCCAGATATGGTTGCCGATAGGCATTTCAAATATAGGTGCTGATAGGCATTTCAGATGTAGTTTCTGATAGGCATTTCAAAAATAGGTGCCGATAGGCATTTCAGATATAGGTGCCGATAGGCATTTCAGATATAGTTGCCGATTGGCATTTTAAAAATAGGTGCCGATAGGCATTTCAGATGTAGTTTCCGATAGGCATTCCAAAAATTGGTGCCGATAGGCATTTCAGATATAGGTGCCGATAGGCATTTCAGATATAGTTGCCGATTGGCATTTTAGAAATAAGTGCCGATAGGCATTTCAGATATAGAAGCCGATAGGTATTTCAAATATAGGTGTCGATAGGCATTTCAGATATGGTTGCCGATAGGCATTTCAAATATAGGTGCTGATAGGCATTTTAGATGTAGTTTCCGATAGGCATTTCAAAAATAGGTGCCGATAGGCATTTCAGATATAGGTGCCGATAGGCATTTCAGATATAGTTGCCGATTGGAATTTTAAAAATAGGTGCCGATAGGCATTTCAGATATAGAAGCCAATAGGCATTTCAAATATAGGTGCCGATAGGCATTCCCGATATAATTGCCGATAGGCATTTCAAATATAAGTGCTGATAGGCATTTAAAATATAGGTGCCGATAGGCATTTCAACTATAGGTGTCGATAGGCATTTCAGATATAAATGCCGAAAGGCATTTCAGATATAGGTGCCGATAGGCATTTCTGATGTGGTTGCCGATAGGCATTTCAAATTTAGGTGCTGATAGGCATTTCAGATGTAGTTTTCGATAGGCATTTCAAAAATAGGTGCCGATAGGCATTTCAGATATAGGTGCCGATAGGCATTACAGATATAGTTGCCGATTGGCATTTTAAAAATAGGTGCCGATAGGCATTTCAGATATAGAAGCCGATAGGCATTTCAAATATAGGTGCCGATAGGCATTCCAGATATGGTTGCCGATAGGCATTTCAAATATAGGTGCTGATAGGCATTTCAGATGTAGTTTCCGATAGGCATTTCAAAAATAGGTGCCGACAGGCATTTCAGATATAGGTGCCGATAGGCATTTCAGATATAGTTGCCGATTGGCATTTTAAAAATATGTGCCGATAGGCATTTCAGATATAGAGCTGATAGGCATTTTAAATATAGGTGCCGATAGGCATTCCAGATATGATTGCCGATAGGCATTTCAAATATATGTGCTGATAGGCATTTTAGATGTAGTTTCCGATAGGCATTTCAAAAATTGATGCCGATAGGCATTTCAGATATAGGTGCCGATAGGCATTCCAGATATGGTTGCCGAGAGGCATTTCAAATATAAGTGCTGATAGGCATTTCAGATGTAGTTTCCGATAGGCATTTCAAAAATAGGTACCGATAGGCATTTCAGATATAGGTGCCGATAGGCATTTGAGATATAGTTGCCAATTGGCATTTTAAAAATAGGTGTCGATAGGCATTTCAGATATAGAAGCCGATAGGCATTTCAAATATAGGTGCCGATAGGCATTCCAGATATGTTTGCCGATAGGCATTTCAAATATAGGTGCTGATAGGCATTTCAGATGTAGTTTTTGATTGGCATTTTAAAAATAGGTGCCGATAGGCATTTTAGATATAGGTGCCGATAGGCACTTCAGATATAGTTGCCGATTGGCATTTAAAAAATAGGTGCCGATAGGCATTTCAGATATAGAAGCCGATAGGAATTTCAAATATAGGTGCCGATAGGTATTCCAGATATGGTTGCCGATAGGCATTTCAAATATAGGTGCTAATAGGCATTTCAGATGTAGCTTCCGACATGCATTTCAAAAATAGGTGCCGATAGGCATTTCAGATATAGGTGCCGATAGGCATTTCAGATATAGTTGCCGATTGGCATTTTAAAATTAGGTGCCGATAGGCATTTCAAATATAGAAGCTGATAGGAATTACAAATATAGGTGCCGATAGGCATTCCAGTAATGGTTGCCGATAGGCATTTCAAATATAGGTGCTGATAGGCATTTCAGATGGAGTTTCCAAAAGGCATTTCAGATGGAGTTTCCAATAGGCATTTCAAAAATTAGTGCCGATAGGCATTTCAGATATAGGTGCCGATAGGCATATCAGATATAGTTGCCGATAGGCATTTAAAATATAGGTGCCGATAGGCATTTCAAATATAGGTGTCGATAGGCATTTCAGATATAAATGCCGAAAGACATTTCAGATATAGGTGCCGATAGGCATTACAGATATAGTTGCCGATTGGCATTTTAAAATAGGTGCCGATAGGCATTTCAGATATAGAAGCCGATAGGCATTTCAAATATACGTGCCGATAGGCATTCCAGATATGGTTGCCGATAGGCATTTCAAATATAGGTGCAGATAGGCATTTCAGATGTAGTTTCCGATAGGCATTTCAAAAATTGGTGCCGATAGGCATTTCAGATATAGGTGCCGATAGGCATTTCAGGTATAGTTGCCGATTGGCATTTTAAAAATAGGTGCCGATAGGCATTACAGATATAGAAGCAGATAGGTATTTCAAATATATGTGTCGATAGGCATTTCAGATATGGTTGCCGGTAGGCATTTCAAATATAGGTCCTGATAGGCATTTCAGATGTAGTTTCCGATAGGCATTTCAAAAATTGGTGCCGATAGGCATTCCAGATATAGAAGCCGATAGGTATTTTAAATATAGGTGTCGATAGGCATTTCAGATATGGTTGCCGATAGGCATTTCAAATATAGTTCCTGATTAGCATTTTAAAAATAGGTGCCGATAGGCATTTCAGATATAGAAGCCGATAGGCATTTCAAATATAGGTGCCGATAGGCATTCCAGTTATGGTTGCCGATAGGCATTTCAAATATAGGTGCTGATAGGCATTTCAGCTGTAGTTTTCGATAGGCATTTCAAAAATAGGTGCCGATAGGCATTTCAGGTATAGGTGCCGATTGGTATTTCAGATATAGTTGCCAATTGGCATTTTAAAAATAGGTGCCGATAGGCATTTCAGATATAGAAGCCGATAAGCATTTCAAATATAGGTGCCGATAGGCATTCCAGATATGGTTGCCGATAGGCATTTTAAATATAGGTGCTGATAGGCATTTTAGTTGTAGTTTACGATAGGCATTTCAAAAATTGATGCCGATAGGCATATCAGATATAGGTGCCGATAGGCACTTCAGATATAGTTGCCGATTGGCATTTTAAAAATAGGTGCCGATAGGCATTTCAGATATAGAAGCCGATAGGCATTTCAAATATAGGTGCCGATAGGTATTCCAGATATGGTTGCCGATTGGCATTTCAAATATAGGTGCTAATAGGCATTTCAGATGTAGTTTCCGATATGCATTTCAAAAATAGGTGCCGATAGGCATTTCAGATATAGGTGCCGATAGGCATTTCAGATATAGGTGCCGATAGGCATTTCAGATATAGTTGCCGATTTGCATTTTAAAAATAGGTGCCGATAGGCATTTTAGATATAGAAGCTGATAGGCATTTCAAATATAGGTGCCGATAGGCAATCCAGTAATGGTTGCCGATAGGCATTTCAAATATAGGTGCTGATAGGCATTTCAGATGGAGTTTCCGATAGGCATTTCAGATGGAGTTTCCGATAGGCATTTCAAAAATTGGTGCCGATAGGCATTTCAGATATAGGTGCCGATAGGCATATCAGATATAGTTGCCGATAGGCATTTAAAATATAGGTGCCGATAGGCATTTCAAATATAGGTGTCGATAGGCATTTCAGATATAAATGCCGAAAGGCATTTCAGATATAGGTGCCGATAGGCATTTCTGATGTGGTTGCCGATAGGCATTTCAAATATTGGTGCTGATAGGCATTTCAGATGTAGTTTTCGATAGGCATTTCAAAAATAGGTGCCGATAGGCATTTCAGATATAGGTGCCGATAGGCACTTCAGATATAGTTGCCGATTGGCATTTTAAAAATAGGTGCCGATAGGCATTTCAGATATAGAAGCCGATAGGCATTTCAGATATACGTGCCGATAGGCATTCCAGTTATGGTTGCCGATAGGCATTTCAAATATAAGTGCTGATAGGCATTTCAGATGTAGTTTCCGATAGGCATTTCAAAATTGGTGCCGATAGGCATTTCAGATATAGGTGCCGATGGGCATTTCAGATATAGTTGCCGATTGGCATTTTAAAAATAGGTGCCGATAGGCATTACAGATATAGAAGCAGATAGGTTTTTCAAATATATATGTCGATAGGCATTTCAGATAT
Source organism: Venustoraphidia nigricollis (assembly GCA_034508555.1). NCBI lineage: Eukaryota > Metazoa > Arthropoda > Insecta > Raphidioptera > Raphidiidae > Venustoraphidia > Venustoraphidia nigricollis. The sequence continues at coordinate 13,234 of JAVRKA010001340.1, forward strand.
GGTTGCCGATAGGCATTTCAAATATAGGTGCTAAAAGGCATTTTAGACGTAGTTTCCGATAGGCATTTTAAAAATAGGTGCCGATAGGCATTTCAGATATAGGTGCCGATAGGCATTTCAGGTATAGTTGCCGATTGGCATTTTAAAAATAGGTGCCGATAGGCATTTCAGATATAGAAGCCGATAGGCATTTCAAATATAGGTGCCGATAGGCATTTCAGATATGTTTGCCGATAGGCATTTCAAATATAGGTGCTGATAGGCATTCCAGATGTAGTTTCCGATAGGCATTATAAAAATTGGTGCCGATAGCCATTTCAGATATAGGTGCCGATAGGCATTTCAGATATGTTTGCCGATAGGCATTTCAAATATAGGTGCTGATAGGCATTTCAGATGTAGTTTCCGATAGGCAATTCTAAAAAAGGTGTCGATAGGCATTTCAGATATAGGTGCCGATAGGCATTTCAGATATAAATGCCGATTGGCATTTTAAAAATAGGTGCCGATAGGCATTTCAGATATAGAAGCCGATAGGCATTTCAAATATAGGTGCCGATAGGCATTCCAGTTATGGCTGCCGATAAGCATTTCAAATATAGGTGCTGATAGGCATTTCAGATGTAGTTTTCCGATAGGCATTTCAAAAATAGGTGCCGCTAGGCATTTCAGGTATAGGTGCCGATAGGCATTTCAGATATAGTTGCCAATTGGCATTTTAAAAATAGGTGTCGATAGGCATTTCAGATATAGTTGCCGATTGGCATTTTAAAAATAGGTGTCTATAGCCATTTCAGAGATAGAAGCCGATAGGTATTTCAAATATAGGTGTCGATAGGCATTTCAGATATAAATGCCGAAAGGCATTTCAGATATAGGTACCGATAGGCATTTCTGATGTGGTTGCGCATAGGCATTTCAAATATAGGTGCTGATAGGCATTTCAGATGTAGTTTTCGATAGGCATTTCAAAAATAGGTGCCGATAGGCATTTCAGATATAGGTGATGATAGGCATTTCAGATATAGTTGCCGATTGGCATTTTAAAAATAGGTGCCGATAGGCATTTCAGATATAGAAGCCGATAGGCATTTCAAATATACGTGCCGATAGGCATTCCAGATATGGTTGCCGATAGGCATTTCAAATATAGGTGCTGATAGGCATTTCAGATGTAGTTTCCGATAGGCATTTCAAAAACAAGTGCCGATAGGCATTTCAGATATAGGTACCGATAGGCATTACAGATATAGTTGCCGATTGGCATTTTAAAAATAGGTGCCGATAGGCATTTCAGATATAGAAGCCGATAGGCATTTCAAATATAGGTGCCGATAGGCATTCCAGATATGGTTGCCGATAGGCATTTCAAGTATAGGTGCTGATAGGCATTTCAGATGTAGTTTCAGATAGGCATTTCAAAAATAGGTGCCGATAGGCATTTCAGATATAGGTGCCGATAGGCATTTCAAATATAGTTGCCGATTGGCATTTTAAAAATAGGTGCCGAAAGGCATTTCAGATATAGAAGCCGATAGGCATTTCAAATATAGGTGCCGATAGGCATTCCAGATATGGTTGCCGATAGGCATTTCAAATATAGGTACTGATAGGCATTTCAGATGTAGTTTCCGATAGGCATTTCAAAAAAAGGTGCCGATAGGCATTTCAGATATAGGTGCCGATAGGCATTTCAAATATAGGTGCCGATAGGCATTCCAGATATGGTTGCCGATAGGCATTTCAGATATAGTTGCCGATTGGCATTTTAAAAATAGGTGTCGATAGGCATTCCAGATATAGGTGCCGATAGGCATTTCAGATATAGGTGCCGATAGGCATTTCAGATATAGGTGCCGATAGGCATTTCAGATATAGTTGCCGATTGGCATTTTAAATATAGGTGCCGATAGGCATTCCAGATATGGTTGCCGATAGGCATTTCAAATATAGGTGCTAATAGGCATTTCAGATGTAGTTTCCGATAGGCATTTCAAAAATAGGTGCCGATAGGCATTTCAGATATAGGTGCCGATAGGCATTTCAGATATAGTTGCCGATTGGCATTTTAAAAATAGG
>JAVRKA010001341.1:0-15253 GCA_034508555.1 Venustoraphidia nigricollis
GATATAGGTGTCGATAGGCATTTCAGATATAGGTGCCGATAGGCATTTCAGATATAGTTGCCGATTGGCATTTTAAAAATAGGTGCCGATAGGCATTTCAGATAGAGAAGCCGATAGGCATTTCAAATATAGGTGCCGATAGGCATTCCAGATATGGTTGCCGATAGGCATTTCAAATATAGGTGCTGATAGGCATTTCAGATGTAGTTTCCGATAGGCATTTCAAAAATAGGTGTCGATAGGCATTTCAGATATAGGTGTCGAAAGGCATTTCAGATATAGGTGTCGATAGGCATTTCAGATATAGGTGTCGATAGGCATTTTAGATATAGGTGTCGATAGGCATTTCAGATATAGGTGTCGATAGGCATTTCAGATATAGGTGTCGATAGGCATTTCAGATATAGGTATCGATAGGCATTTCAGATATAGGTGCCGATAGGCATTTCAGATATAGTTGCCGATTGGCATTTTAAAAATAGGTGCCGATAGGCATTTCAGATATAGAACCGATAGGCATTTCAAATATAGGTGCCGATAGGCATTCCAGATATGGTTGCCGATAGGAATTTCAAATATAGGTGCTGATAGGCATTTCAGAGGTAGTTTCCGATAGGCATTTCAAAAAGAGGTGTCGATAGGCATTTTAGATATAGGTGTCGATAGGCATTTCAGATATAGGTGTCGATAGGCATTTCAGATATAGGTGTCGATAGGCATTTCAGATATAGGTGTCGATAGGCATTTAGATATAGGTGTCGATAGGCATTTCAGATATAGGAGCCGATAGGCATTTCAGATATAGTTGCCGATTGGCATTTTAAAAATAGGTGCCGATAAACATTTCAGATATAGAAGCCGATAGGCATTTCAAATATAGGTGCCGATAGGCATTCCAGATATGGTTGCCGATAGGCATTTCAAATATAGGTGCTGATAGGCATTTCAGATGTAGTTTCCGATAGGCATTTCAAAAATAGGTGTCGATAGGCATTTCAGATATAGGTGTCGATAGGCATTTCAGATATAGGTGTCGATAGGCATTTCAGATATAGGTGTCGATAGGCATTTCAGATATAGGTGTCGATAGGCATTTCAGATATAGGTGTCGATAGGCATTTCAGATATAGGTGTCGATAGGCATTTCAGATATAGGTGTCGATAGGCATTTCAGATATAGGTGTCGATAGGCATTTCAGATATATGTGTCGATAGGCATTTCAGATATAGGTGTCGATAGGCATTTCAGATATAGGTGTCGATAGGCATTTCAGATATAGGTGTCGATAGGCATTTCAGGTATAGGTGCCGATAGGCATTTCAGATATAGTTGCAGATTGGCATTTTAAAAATAGGTGCCGATAGGCATTTCAGATATAGAAGCCGATAGGCATTTCAAATATAGGTGCCGATAGGCATTCCAGATATGGTTGCTGATAGGCATTTCAAATATAGGTGCTGATAGGCATTTCAGATGTAGTTTCCGATAGGCATTTCAAAAATAGGTGTCGATAGGCATTTCAGATATAGGTGTCGATAGGCATTTCAGATATAGGTGTCGATAGGCATTTCAGATATAGGTGTCGTTAGGCATTTCAGATATAGGTGTCGATAGGCATTTCAGATATAGGTGTCGATAGGCATTTCAGATATAGGTGTCGATAGGCATTTCAGATATAGGTATCGATAGGCATTTCAGATATAGGTGCCGATAGGCATTTCAAATATAGTTGCCGATTGGCATTTTAAAAATAGGTGCCGATAGGCATTTCAGATATAGAACCGATAGGCATTTCAAATATAGGTGCCGATAGGCATTCCAGATATGGTTGCCGATAGGAATTACAAATATAGGTGCTGATAGGCATTTCAGAGGTAGTTTCCGATAGGCATTTCAAAAAGAGGTGTCGATAGGCATTTTAGATATAGGTGTCGATAGGCATTTCAGATATAGGTGTCGATAGGCATTTCAGATATAGGTGTCGATAGGCATTTCAGATATAGGTGTCGATAGGCATTTCAGATATATGTGTCGATAGGCATTTCAGATATAGGTGTCGATAGGCATTTCAGATATAGGTGTCGATAGGCATTTCAGATATAGGTGTCGATAGGCATTTCAGATATAGGTGTCGATAGGCATTTCAGATATAGTTGCCGATTGGCATTTAAAAAATAGGTGCCGATAGGCATTTCAGATATAGAAGCCGATAGGCATTTCAAATATAGGTGCCAATAGGCATTCCAGATATGGTTGCCGATAGGCATTTCAAATATAGGTGCTGATAGGCATTTCAAATGTAGTTTCCGATAGGCATTTCAAAAATAGGTGTCGATAGGCATTTCAGATATAGGTGTCGATAGGCATTTCAGATATAGGTGTCGATAGGCATTTCAGATATAGGTGTCGATAGGCATTTCAGATATAGGTGTCGATAGGCATTTCAGATATAGGTGTCGATAGGCATTTCAGATATAGGTGTCGATGGGCATTTCAGATATAGGTGCCGATAGGCATTTCAGATATAGGTGTCGATAGGCATTTCAGATATAGGTGTCGATAGGCATTTCAGATATAGGTGTCGATAGGCATTTCAGGTATAGGTGCCGATAGGCATTTCAGATATAGGTGTCGATAGGCATTTCAGATATATGTGTCGATAGGCATTTCAGATATAGGTGTCGATAGGCATTTCAGATATACCTAGGTGTCGATAGGCATTTCAGATATAGGTGTCGATAGGCATTTCAGGTATAGGTGCCGATAGGCATTTCAGATATAGTTGCCGATTGGCATTTTAAAAATAGGTGCCGATAGGCATTTCAGATATAGAAGCCGATAGGCATTTCAAATATAGGTGCCGATAGGCATTCCAGATATGGTTGCTGATAGGCATTTCAAATATAGGTGCTGATAGGCATTTCAAATATAGGTGCTGATAGGCATTTCAGATGTAGTTTCCGATAGGCATTTCAAAAATAGGTGTCGATAGGCATTTCAGATATAGGTGTCGATAGGCATTTCAGATATAGGTGTCGATAGGCATTTCAGATATAGGTGTCGTTAGGCATTTCAGATATAGGTGTCGATAGGCATTTCAGATATAGGTGTCGATAGGCATTTCAGATATAAGTGTCGATAGGCATTTCAGATATAGGTATCGATAGGCATTTCAGATATAGGTGCCGATAGGCATTTCAAATATAGTTGCCGATTGGCATTTTAAAAATAGGTGCCGATAGGCATTTCAGATATAGAACCGATAGGCATTTCAAATATAGGTGCCGATAGGCATTCCAGATATGGTTGCCGATAGGAATTACAAATATAGGTGCTGATAGGCATTTCAGAGGTAGTTTCCGATAGGCATTTCAAAAAGAGGTGTCGATAGGCATTTTAGATATAGGTGTCGATAGGCATTTCAGATATAGGTGTCGATAGGCATTTCAGATATAGGTGTCGATAGGCATTTCAGATATAGGTGTCGATAGGCATTTCAGATATATGTGTCGATAGGCATTTCAGATATAGGTGTCGATAGGCATTTCAGATATAGGTGTCGATAGGCATTTCAGATATAGGTGTCGATAGGCATTTCAGATATAGGTGTCGATAGGCATTTCAGATATAGTTGCCGATTGGCATTTAAAAAATAGGTGCCGATAGGCATTTCAGATATAGAAGCCGATAGGCATTTCAAATATAGGTGCCAATAGGCATTCCAGATATGGTTGCCGATAGGCATTTCAAATATAGGTGCTGATAGGCATTTCAGATGTAGTTTCCGATAGGCATTTCAAAAATAGGTGTCGATAGGCATTTCAGATATAGGTGTCGATAGGCATTTCAGATATAGGTGTCGATAGGCATTTCAGATATAGGTGTCGATAGGCATTTCAGATATAGGTGTCGATAGGCATTTCAGATATATGTGTCGATAGGCATTTCAGATATAGGTGTCGATAGGCATTTCAGATATAGGTGTCGATAGGCATTTCAGATATAGGTGTCGATAGGCATTTCAGATATAGGTGTCGATAGGCATTTCAGATATAGTTGCCGATTGGCATTTAAAAAATAGGTGTCGATAGGCATTTCAGATATAGGTGTCGATGGGCATTTCAGATATAGGTGCCGATAGGCATTTCAGATATAGTTGCCGATTGGCATTTTAAAAATAGGTGCCGGTAGGCATTTAAGATATAGAAGCCGATAGGCATTTAAGATATAGAAGCCGATAGGCATTTCAAATATAGGTGCCGATAGGCATTCCAGATATGGTTGCCGATAGGCATTTCAAATATAGGTGCTAATAGGCATTTCAGATGTAGTTTCCGATAGGAATTTCAAAAATAGGTGTCGATAGGCATTTCAGATATAGGTGTCGATAGGCATTTCAGATATAGGTGTCGATAGGCATTTCAGATATAGGTGTCGATAGGCATTTCAGATATAGGTGTCGATAGGCATTTCAGATATAGGTGTCGATAGGCATTTCAGATATAGGTGCCGATAGGCATTTCAGATATATTTGCCGACTGGCATTTTAAAAATAAGTGCCGTTAGGCATTTCAGATATAGAAGCCGATAGGCATTTCAAATATAGGTGCCGATAGGCATTCCAGATATGGTTGCCGATAGGCATTTCAAATATAGGTGCTGATAGGCATTTCAGATGTAGTTTCCGATAGGCATTTCAAAAATAGGTGTCGATAGTCATTCCAGATATAGGTGTCGATAGGCATTTCAGATATAGGTGTCGATAGGCATTTCAGATATAGGTGTCGATAGGCATTTCAGATATAGGTGTCGATAGGCATTTCAGATATAGGTGTCGATAGGCATTTCAGATATAGGTGTCGATAGGAATTTCAGATATAGGTGTCGATAGGCATTTCAGATATAGGTGTCGATAGGCATTTCAGATATAGGTGCCGATAGGCATTTCAGATATAGTTGCCGATTGGCATTTTAAAAATAGGTGCCGATAGGCATTTCAGATATAGAAGCCGATAGGCATTTCAAATATAGGTGCCGATAGGCATTCCAGATATGGTTGCCGATAGGCATTTCAAATATAGGTGCTGATAGGCATTTTAGATGTAGTGTCCGATAGGCATTTCAAAAATAGGTGTCGATAGGCATTTCAGATATAGGTGTCGATAGGCATTTCAGATATAGGTGTCGATAGGCATTTCAGATATAGGTGTCGATAGGCATTTCAGATATAGGTGTCGATAGGCATTTCAGAAAAAGGTGACGATAGGCATTTCAGATATAGTTGCAGATTGGCATTTTAAAAATAGGTGCCGATAGGCAATTCAGATATAGAAGCCGATAGGCATTTCAAATATAGGTGCCGATAGGCATTCCAGATATGGTTGCCGATAGGCATTTCAAATATAGGTGCTGATAGGCATTTCAGATGTAGTTTCCGATAGGCATTTCAAAAATAGGTGTCGATAGGCATTTCAGATATAGGTGTCGATAGGCATTTCAGATATAGGTGTCGATAGGCATTTCAGATATAGGTGCCGATAGGCATTTCAGATATAGTTGCCGATTGGCATTTTAAAAATAGGTGCCGATAGGCATTTCAGATATAGAAGCCGATAGGCATTTCAAATATAGGTGCCGATAGGCATTCCAGATATGGTTGCCGATAGGCATTTCAAATATAGGTGCTGATAGGCATTTCATATGTAGTTTCCGATAGGCATTTCAAAAATAGGTGTCGATAGGCATTTCAGATATAGGTGTCGATAGGCATTTCAGATATAGGTGTCGATAGGCATTTCAGATATAGGTGCCGATAGGCATTTCAGATATAGTTGCCGATTGGCATTTTAAAAATAGGTGCCGATAGGCATTTCAGATATAGAAGCCGATAGGCATTTCAAATATAGGTGCCGATAGGCATTCCAGATATGGTTGCCGATAGGCATTTCAAATATAGGTGCTGATAGGCATTTCATATGTAGTTTCCGATAGGCATTTCAAAAATAGGTGTCGATAGGCATTTCAGATATAGGTGTCGATAGGCATTTCAGATATAGGTGTCGATAGGCATTTCAGATATAGGTGTCGATAGGCATTTCAGATATAGGTGCCGATAGGCATTTCAGATATAGTTGCCGATTGGCATTTTTAAAATAGGTGCCGATAGGCATTTCAGATATAGAAGCCGATAGGCATTTCAAATATAGGTGCCGATAGACATTCCAGATATGGTTGCCGATAGGCATTTCAAATATAGGTGCTGATAGGCATTTCAGATGTAGTTTCCGATAGGCATTTCAAAAATAGGTGTCGATAGGCATTTCAGTTATAGGTGTCGATAGGCATTTCAGATATAGGTGTCGATAGGCATTTCAGATATAGGTGTCGATAGGCATTTCAGATATAGGTGTCGATAGGCATTTCAGATATAGGTGTCGATAGGCTTTTCAGATATAGGTGTCGATAGGCATTTCAGATATAGGTGTCGATAGGCATTTCAGATATAGGTGCCGATAGGCATTTCAGATATAGTTGCCGATTGGCATTTTAAAAATAGGTGCCGATAGGCATTTCAGATATAGAAGCCGATAGGCATTTCAAATATAGGTGCCGATAGGCATTCCAGATATGGTTGCCGATAGGCATTTCAAATATAGGTGCTGATAGGCATTTCAATTGTAGTTTCCGATAGGCATTTCAAAAATAGGTGTCGATAGGCATTTTAGATATAGGTGTCGATAGGCATTTCAGATATAGGTGTCGATAGACATTTCAGATATAGGTGTCGATAGGCATTTCAGATATAGGTGTCGATAGGCATTTCAGATATAGGTGTCGATAGGCATTTCAGATATAGGTGTCGATAGGCATTTCAGATATAGCTGTCGATAGGCATTTCAGATATAGGTGTCGATAGGCATTTCAGATATAGGTGCCGATAGGCATTTCAGATATAGTTGCCGATTGGCATTTTAAAAATAGGTGCCGATAGGCATTTCAGATATAGAAGCCGATAGGCATTTCAAATATAGGTGCCGATAGGCATTCCAGATATGGTTGCCGATAGGCATTTCAAATATAGGTGCTGATAGGCATTTCAGATGTAGTTTCCGATAGGCATTTCAAAAATAGGTGTCGATAGGCATTTCAGATATAGGTGTCGATAGGCATTTCAGATATAGGTGTCGATAGGCATTTCAGATATAGGTGTCGATAGGCATTTCAGATATAGGTGTCGATAGGCATTTCAGATATATGTGTCGATAGGCATTTCAGATATAGGTGTCGATAGGCATTTCAGATATAGGTGTCGATAGGCATTTCAGATATAGGTGTCGATAGGCATTTCAGATATAGGTGCCGATAGGCATTTCAGATATAGTTGCCGATTGGCATTTTAAAAATAGGTGCCGATAGGCATTTCAGATAGAGAAGCCGATAGGCATTTCAAATATAGGTGCCGATAGGCATTCCAGATATGGTTGCCGATAGGCATTTCAAATATAGGTGCTGATAGGCATTTCAGATGTAGTTTCCGATAGGCATTTCAAAAATAGGTGTCGATAGGCATTTCAGATATAGGTGTCGAAAGGCATTTCAGATATAGGTGTCGATAGGCATTTCAGATATAGGTGTCGATAGGCATTTTAGATATAGGTGTCGATAGGCATTTCAGATATAGGTGTCGATAGGCATTTCAGATATAGGTGTCGATAGGCATTTCAGATATAGGTATCGATAGGCATTTCAGATATAGGTGCCGATAGGCATTTCAGATATAGTTGCCGATTGGCATTTTAAAAATAGGTGCCGATAGGCATTTCAGATATAGAACCGATAGGCATTTCAAATATAGGTGCCGATAGGCATTCCAGATATGGTTGCCGATAGGAATTTCAAATATAGGTGCTGATAGGCATTTCAGAGGTAGTTTCCGATAGGCATTTCAAAAAGAGGTGTCGATAGGCATTTTAGATATAGGTGTCGATAGGCATTTCAGATATAGGTGTCGATAGGCATTTCAGATATAGGTGTCGATAGGCATTTCAGATATAGGTGTCGATAGGCATTTAGATATAGGTGTCGATAGGCATTTCAGATATAGGAGCCGATAGGCATTTCAGATATAGTTGCCGATTGGCATTTTAAAAATAGGTGCCGATAAACATTTCAGATATAGAAGCCGATAGGCATTTCAAATATAGGTGCCGATAGGCATTCCAGATATGGTTGCCGATAGGCATTTCAAATATAGGTGCTGATAGGCATTTCAGATGTAGTTTCCGATAGGCATTTCAAAAATAGGTGTCGATAGGCATTTCAGATATAGGTGTCGATAGGCATTTCAGATATAGGTGTCGATAGGCATTTCAGATATAGGTGTCGATAGGCATTTCAGATATAGGTGTCGATAGGCATTTCAGATATAGGTGTCGATAGGCATTTCAGATATAGGTGTCGATAGGCATTTCAGATATAGGTGTCGATAGGCATTTCAGATATAGGTGTCGATAGGCATTTCAGATATAGGTGTCGATAGGCATTTCAGATATAGGTGTCGTTAGGCATTTCAGATATAGGTGTCGATAGGCATTTCAGATATAGGTGTCGATAGGCATTTCAGATATAGGTGCCGATAGGCATTTCAGATATAGTTGCCGATTGGCATTTTAAAAATAGGTGCCGATAGGCATTTCAGATATAGAAGCCGATAGGCATTTCACATATAGGTGCCGATAGGCATTCCAGATATGGTTGCCGATAGGCATTTCAAATATAGGTGCTGATAGGCATTTCAGATGTAGTTTCCGATAGGCATTTCAAAAATAGGTGTCGATAGGCATTTCAGATATAGGTGTCGATAGGCATTTCAGATATAGGTGCCGATAGGCATTTCAGATAGAGGTGTCGATAGGCATTTCAGATATAGGTGTCGATAGGCATTTCAGATATAGGTGTCGATAGTCATTTCAGATATAGGTGTCGATAGGCATTTCAGATATAGGTGTCGATAGGCATTTCAGATATAGGTGCCGATAGGCATTTCAGATATAGTTGCCGATTGGCATTTTAAAAATAGGTGCCGATAGGCATTTCAGATATAGAAGCCGATAGGCATTTCAAATATAGGTGCCGATAGGCATTCCAGATATGGTTGCCGATAGGCATTTCAAATATAGGTGCTGATAGGCATTTCAGATGTAGTTTCCGATAGGCATTTCAAAAATAGGTGTCGATAGGCATTTCAGATATAGGTGTCGATAGGCATTTCAGATATAGGTGTCGATAGGCATTTCAGATATAGGTGTCGATAGGCATTTCAGATATATGTGTCGATAGGCATTTCAGATATAGCTGTCGATAGGCATTTCAGATATAGGTGTCGATAGGCATTTCAGATATAGGTGTCGATAGGCATTTCAGATATAGGTGCCGATAGGCATTTCAGATATAGTTGCCGATTGGCATTTTAAAAATAGGTGCCGATAGGCATTTCAGATATAGAAGCCGATAGGCATTTCAAATATAGGTGCCAATAGGCATTCCAGATATGGTTGCTGATAGGCATCTCAAATATAGGTGCTGATAGGCATTTCAGATGTAGTTTCCGATAGGCATTTCAAAAATAGGTGTCGATAGGCATTTCAGATATAGGTGTCGATAGGCATTTTAGATATAGGTTTCGTTAGGCATTTCAGATATAGGTGTCGATAGGCATTTCAGATATAGGTGTCGATAGGCATTTCAGATATAGGTGTCGATAGGCATTTCAGATATAGGTATCGATAGGCATTTCAGATATAGGTGCCGATAGGCATTTCAAATATAGTTGCCGATTGGCATTTTAAAAATAGGTGCCGATAGGCATTTCAGATATAGAACCGATAGGCATTTCAAATATAGGTGCCGATAGGCATTCCAGATATGGTTGCCGATAGGAATTTCAAATATAGGTGCTGATAGGCATTTCAGAGGTAGTTTCCGATAGGCATTTCAAAAAGAGGTGTCGATAGGCATTTTAGATATAGGTGTCGATAGGCATTTCAGATATAGGTGTCGATAGGCATTTCAGATATAGGTGTCGATAGGCATTTCAGATATAGGTGTCGATAGGCATTTCAGATATAGGTGTCGATAGGCATTTCAGATATAGGTGTCGATAGGCATTTCAGATATAGGTGTCGATAGGCATTTCAAATATAGGTGTCGATAGGCATTTCAGATATAGTTGCCGATTGGCATTTTAAAAATAGGTGCCGATAGGCATTTCAGATATAGAAGCCGATAGGCATTTCAAATATAGGTGCCAATAGGCATTCCAGATATGGTTGCCGATAGGCATTTCAAATATAGGTGCTGATAGGCATTTCAGATGTAGTTTCCGATAGGCATTTCAAAAATAGGTGTCGATAGGCATTTCAGATATAGGTGTCGATAGGCATTTCAGATATAGGTGTCGATAGGCATTTCAGATATAGGTGTCGATAGGCATTTCAGATATAGGTGTCGATAGGCATTTCAGATATAGGTGTCGATAGGCATTTCAGATATAGGTGTCGATAGGCATTTCAGATATAGGTGCCGATAGGCATTTCAGATATATTTGCCGATTGGCATTTTAAAAATAGGTGCCGATAGGCATTTAAGATATAGAAGCCGATAGGCATTTCAAATATAGGTGCCGATAGGCATTCCAGACATGGTTGCCGATAGGCATTTCAAATATAGGTGCTGATAGGCATTTCAGATGTAGTTTCCGATAGGAATTTCAAAAATAGGTGTCGATAGGCATTTCAGATATAGGTGTCGATAGGCATTTCAGATATAGGTGTCGATAGGCATTTCAGATATAGGTGTCGATAGGCATTTCAGATATAGGTGTCGATAGGCATTTCAGATATAGGTGCCGATAGGCATTTCAGATATAGTTGCCGACTGGCATTTTAAAAATAGGTGCCGATAGGCATTTCAGATATAAAAGCCGATAGGCATTTCAAATATAGGTGCCGATAGGCATTCCAGATATGGTTGCCGATAGGCATTTCAAATATAGGTGCTGATAGGCATTTCAGATGTAGTTTCCGATAGGCATTTCAAAAATAGGTGTCGATAGGCATTTCAGATATAGGTGTCGATAGGCATTTCAGATATAGGTGTCGATAGGCATTTCAGATATAGGTGTCGATAGGAATTTCAGATATAGGTGTCGATAGGCATTTAAGATATAGGTGTCGATAGGCATTTCAGATATAGGTGCCGATAGGGATTTCAGATATAGTTGCCGATTGGCATTTTAAAAATAGGTGCCGATAGGCATTTCAGATATAGAAGCCGATAGGCATTTCAAATATAGGTGCCGATAGGCATTCCAGATATGGTTGCCGATAGGCATTTCAAATATAGGTGCTGATAGGCATTTCAGATGTAGTTTCCGATAGGCATTTCAAAAATAGGTCTCGATAGGCATTTCAGATATAGGTGTCGATAGGCATTTCAGATATAGGTGTCGATAGGCATTTTAGATATAGGTGTCGATAGGCATTTCAGATATAGGTGTCGATAGGCATTTCAGATATAGGTGTCGATAGGCATTTCAGATATAGGTGTCGATAGGCATTTCAGATATAGGTGTCGATAGGAATTTCAGATATAGGTGTCGATAGGCATTTCAGATATAGGTGTCGATAGGCATTTCAGAAATAGATGCCGATAGGCATTTCAGATATAGTTGCAGATTGGCATTTTAAAAATAGGTGCCGATAGGCATTTCAGATATAGAAGCCGATAGGCATTTCAAATATAGGTGCCGATAGGCATTCCAGATATGGTTGCCGATAGGCATTTCAAATAAAGGTGCTGATAGGCATTTCAGATGTAGTTTCCGATAGGCATTTCAAAAATAGGTGTCGATAGGCATTTCAGATATAGGTGTCGATAGGCATTTCAGATATAGGTGTCGATAGGCATTTCAGATATAGGTGCCGATAGGCATTTCAGATATAGTTGCCGATTTGCATTTTAAAAATAGGTGCCGATAGGCATTTCAGATATAGAAGCCGATAGGCATTTCAAATATAGGTGCCGATAGGCATTCCAGATATGGTTGCCGATAGGCATTTTAAATATAGGTGCTGATAGGCATTTCAGATGTAGTTTTCGATAGGCATTTCAAAAATAGGTGTCGATAGGCATTTCAGATATAGGTGTCGATAGGCATTTCAGATATAGGTGTCGATAGGCATTTCAGATATAGGTGTCGATAGGCATTTCAGATATAGGTGTCGATAGGCATTTCAGATATAGGTGTCGATAGGCATTTCAGATATAGGTGTCGATAGGCATTTCAGATATAGGTGCCGATAGGCATTTCAGATATAGTTGCCGATTGGCATTTTAAAAATAGGTGCCGATAGGCATTTCAGATATAGAAGCCGATAGGCATTTCAAATATAGGTGCCGATAGGCATTCCAGATATGGTTGCCGATAGGCATTTCAAATATAGGTGCTGATAGGCATTTCAGATGTAGTTTCCGATAGGCATTTGAAAAATAGGTGTCGATAGGCATTTCAGATATAGGTGTCGATAGGCATTTCAGATATAGGTGTCGATAGGCATTTCAGATATAGGTGCCGATAGGCATTTCAGATATAGTTGCCGATTGGCATTTTAAAAATAGGTGCCGATAGGCATTTCAGATATAGAAGCCGATAGGCATTTCAAATATAGGTGCCGATAGGCATTCCAGATATGGTTCCGATAGGCATTTCAAATATAGGTGCTGATAGGCATTTCATATGTAGTTTCCGATAGGCATTTCAAAAATAGGTGTCGATAGGCATTGCAGATATAGGTGTCGATAGGCATTTCAGATATAGGTGTCGATAGGCATTTCAGATATAGGTGTCGATAGGCATTTCAGATATAGGTGCCGATAGGCATTTCAGATATAGGTGTCGATAGGCATTTCAGATATGGGTGTCGATAGGCATTTCAGATATAGGTGTCGGTAGGCATTTCAGACATAGGTGCCGATAGGCATTTCAGATATAGTTGCCGATTGGCATTTTAAAAATAGGTGCCGATAGGCATTTCAGATATAGAAGCCGATAGGCATTTCAAATATAGGTGCCGATAGGCATTCCAGATATGGTTGCCGATAGGCATTTCAAATATAGGTGCTGATAGGCATTTCAGATGTAGTTTCCGATAGGCATTTCAAAAATAGGTCTCGATAGGCATTTCAGATATAGGTGTCGATAGGCATTTCAGATATAGGTGTCGATAGGCATTTTAGATATAGGTGTCGATAGGCATTTCAGATATAGGTGTCGATAGGCATTTCAGATATAGGTGTCAATAGGCATTTCAGATATAGGTGTCGATAGGCATTTCAGATATAGGTGCCGATAGGCATTTCAGATATAGTTGCCGATTGGCATTTTAAAAATAGGTGCCGATAGGCATTTCAGATATAGAAGCCGATAGGCATTTCAAATATAGGTGCCGATAGGCATTCCAGATATGGTTGCCGATAGGCATTTCAAATATAGGTGCTGATAGGCATTTCAGATGTAGTTTCCGATAGGCATTTAAAAAATAGGTGTCGATAGGCATTTCAGATATAGGTGTCGATAGGCATTTCAGATATAGGTGTCGATAGGTATTTCAGATATAGGTGTCGATAGGCATTTCAGATATAGGTGTCGATAGGCATTTCAGATATAGGTGTCGATAAGCATTTCAGATATAGGTGTCTATAGGCATTTCAGATATAGGTGTCGATAGGCATTTCAGATATAGGTGTCGATAGGCATTTCAGATATAGGTCCCGATAGGCATTTCAGATATAGTTGCCGATTGGCATTTTAAAAATAGGTGCCGATAATCATTTCAGATATAGAAGCCGATAGGCATTCCAAATATAGGTGCCGATAGGCATTCCAGATATGGTTGCCGATAGGCATTTCAAATATAGGTGCTGATAGGCATTTCAGATGTAGTTTCCGATAGGTATTTCAAAAATAGGTGTCGATAGGCATTTCAGATATAGGTGTCGATAGGCATTTCAGATATAGGTGTCGATAGGCATTTCAGATATAGGTGTCGATAGGCATTTCAGATATAGGTGTCGATAGGCTTTTCAGATATAGGTGTCGATAGGCATTTCAGATATAGGTGTCGATAGGCATTTCAGATATAGGTGTCGATAGGCATTTCAGATATAGGTGCCGATAGGCATTTCAGATATAGTTGCCGATTGGCATTTTAAAAATAGGTGCCGATAGGCATTTCAGATATAGAAGCCGATAGGCATTTCAAATATAGGTGCCGATAGACATTCCAGATATGGTTGCCGATAGGCATTTCAAATATAGGTGCTGATAGGCATTTCAGATGTAGTTTCCGATAGGCATTTCAAAAATAGGTGTCGATAGGCATTTCAGATATAGGTGTCGATAGGCATTTCAGATATAGGTGTCGATAGGCATTTCAGATATAGGTGTCGATAGGCATTTCAGATATAGGTGTCGATAGGCATTTCAGATATAGGTGTCGATAGGCATTTCAGATATAGGTGTCGATAGGCATTTCAGATATAGGTGTCGATAGGCATTTCAGATATAGGTGCCGATAGGCATTTCAGATATAGTTGCCGATTGGCATTTTAAAAATAGGTGCCGATAGGCATTTCAGATATAGAAGCCGATAGGCATGTCAAATATAGGTGCCGATAGGCATTCCAGATATGGTTGCCGATAGGCATTTCAAATATAGGTGCTGATAGGCATTTCAGATGTAGTTTCCGATAGGCATTTCAAAAATAGGTGTCGATAGGCATTTTAGATATAGGTGTCGATAGGCATTTCAGATATAGGTGTCGATAGACATTTCAGATATAGGTGTCGATAGGCATTTCAGATATAGGTGTCGATAGGCATTTCAGATATAGGTGCCGATAGGCATTTCAGATATAGTTGCCGATTGGCATTTTAAAAATAGGTGCCGATAGGCATTTCAGATATAGAAGCCGATAGGCATTTCAAATATAGGTGCCGATAGGCATTCCAGATATGGTTCCGATAGGCATTTCAAATATAGGTGCTGATAGGCATTTCATATGTAGTTTCCGATAGGCATTTCAAAAATAGGTGTCGATAGGCATTGCAGATATAGGTGTCGATAGGCATTTCAGATATAGGTGTCGATAGGCATTTCAGATATAGGTGTCGATAGGCATTTCAGATATAGG
>JAVRKA010001342.1:0-15174 GCA_034508555.1 Venustoraphidia nigricollis
ATCAGCACCTATATTTGAAATGCCTATCGGCAACCAATACTGGAATGCCTATCGGCACCTATATTTGAAATGCCTATCGGCTTCTATATCTGAAATGCCTATCGGCACCTATTTAAAAATGCCAATCGGCAACTATATCTGAAATGCCTAACGGCACCTATATCTAAAATGCCTATCGGCACCTATTTTAGAAATGCCTATCGGAAACTACATCTGAAATGCCTATCAGCACCTATATTTGAAATGCCTATTGGCAACCATATCTGGAAAGTCTATCGGCACCTATATTTGAAATGCCTATCGGCTTCTATATCTGAAATGCCTATCGGCACCTATTTTTAAAATGCCAATCGGCAACTATATCTGTAATGTCTATCGGCACGTATATCTGAAATGCCTATCGGCACCTATTTTTGAAATGCCTATCGGAAACTACATCTGAAATGCCTATCAACACCAATATTTGAAATGCCTATCGGCAACCATATCTGAAATGCCTATCGACACCTCTATTTGAAATACCTATCGGCTTCTATATTTGAAATGCCTATCGGCACCTATTTTTAAAATGCCAATCGGCAACTATATCTGAAATGCCTATCGGCACCTATATCTGAAATGCCTATCGGCACCTATATTTGAAATGCCTATCGGCACCAATTTTTGAAATGCCTATCGGAAACTACATCTGGAATGCCTATCAGCACCTATATTTGAAATGCCTATCGGCAACTATATCTGGAATGCCTATCGGCACCTATATTTGAAATGCCTATCGGCTTCTATATCTGAAATGCCTATCGGCACCTATTTTTGAAATGTTTATCGGAAACTACATCTGAAATGCCTATCAGCACCTATATTTGAAATGCCTATCGGCAACCATATCTGGAATGTCTATCGGCACCTATATTTGAAATGCCTATCGGCTTCTATATCTGAAATGCCTATCGGCACCTATTTTTAAAATGCCAATCGGTAACTATATCTGAAATGACTATCGGCACCTATATCTGAAATGCCTATCGGCACCAATTTTTGAAATACCTATCGGAAACTACATATGGAATGCCTATCAGCACCTATATTTGAAATGCCTATCGGCAACCATATCTGGAATGCCTATCGGCACCTATATTTGAAATGCCTATCGGCTTCTATATCTGAAATGCCTATCGGCACCTATTTTTAAAAGGCCAATCGGCAACTATATCTGTAATGCCTATCGGCACCTATATCTGAAATGCCTATCGGCACCTATTTTTGAAATGCCTATCGGAAACTACATCTGAAATGCCTATTAGCACCTATATTTGAAATGCCTATCGGCAACCATACCTGGAATGTCTATCGGCACCTATATTTGAAATGCCTATCGGCTTCTATATCCGAAATGCCTATCGGCACCTTTTTTTAAAATGCCAATCGGCAACTATATCTGAAATGCCTATCGGCACCTATATCTGAAATGCCTATCGGCACCAATTTTTAAAATGCCTATCGGAAACTACATCTGAAATGCCTATCAGCACCTATATTTGAAATGCCTATCGGCATCTATTTTTAAAATGCCAATCGGCAACTATATCTGAAATGCCTATCGGCACCTATATCTGAAATGCCTATCGGCACCAATTTTTGAAATGCCTATCGGAAACTACATCTGAAATGCCTTTCAGCACTTATATTTGAAATGCCACTCGGCAACCATATCTGGAATGCCTATCGGCATTACATTTGAAATGCCTATCGGCTTCTATATCTGAAATGCCTATCGGCACCTATTTTAAAAATGCCAATCGGCAACTATATCTGAAATGCCTATCGGCACCTATATCTGAAATGCCTATCGGCACCTATTTTTGAAATGCCTATCGGAAACTACATCTGAAATGCCTATCAGCACCTATATTTGGAATGCCTATCGGCAACCATATCTGGAATGCCTATCGGCACCTATATCTGAAATGCCTTTCGGCATTTATATCTAAAATGCTTATCGACACCTATATTTTAAATGCCTATCGGCACCTATATTTTAAATGCCTATCGGCAACTATATCTGATATGCCTATCGGCACCTATATCTGAAATGCCTATCGGCACCTATTTTTGAAATGCCTATTGGAAACTACATCTAAAATGCCTATCGGCATCTATTTTTAAAATGCCGATCGGCAACTATATCTTAAATGCCTATCAGCACCTATATTTGAAATGCCTATCGGCAACCATATCTGGAATGCCTATCGGCACATATATTTGAAATGCCTATCGGCTTCTATATCTGAAATGCCTATCGACATTTATTTTTAAAATGCCAATTGGCAACTATATCTGCAATGCCTATCGGCACCTATATCTGAAATGCCTTTCGGCATTTATATCTAAAATGCTTATCGACACCTATATTTGAAATGCCTATCGGCACCTATATTTTAAATGCCTATCGGCAACTATATCTGATATGCCTATCGGCACCTATATCTGAAATGCCTATCGGCACCTATTTTTGAAATGCCTATCGGAAACTACATCTGAAATGCCTATCAGCACCTATATTTGAAATGCCTATCGGCAACCATATCTGGGATGCCTATCGGCACCTATATTTGAAATGCCTATTGGCTTCTATATCTGAAATGCCTATCGGCACCTATTTTTAAAATGCCAATCGGCAACTATATCTGAAATGCCTATCGGCACCTATAGCTGAAATGCCTATCGGCACCTATTTTTGAAATGCCTATCGGAAACTACATCTGAAATGCTTATCAGCACCTATATTTGAAATGCCTATCGGCAACCATATCTGAAATGTCTATCGACACCTATATTTGAAATACCTATCGGCTTCTATATCTGAAATGCCTATCGGCACCTATTTTTAAAACGCCAATCGGAAAATATATCTGAAATGCCTATCGGCACCTATATCTGAAATGCCTATCGGCACCAATTTCAAAAGATGCCTGTCGGAAACTACATCTGGAATGCCTATCAGCACCTATATTTGAAATGCCTATCAGCAACCACATCAGAAATGCCTATCGGTACCTATACCTGAAATGCTTTTCGGCATTTATATCTGAAATGCCTATCGACACCTATTTTTAAAATGCCAATCGGCAACTATATCTGAAATGCCTATCGGCACCTATATCTGAAATGCCTATCGGCACCTATTTTTGGAATGCCTATCGGAAACTACATCTGAAATGCCTATCAGCACCTATATTTGAAATGCCTATCGGCAACCATATCTGAAATGCCTATCGACACCTATATTTGAAATACCTATCGGCTTCTATATCTGAAATGCCTATCGGCACCTATTTTTAAAATGCCAATCGGCAACTATATCTGAAATGCCTATCGGCACCTATATCTGAAATGCCTATCGGCACCAATTTTTGAAATGCCTATCGGAAACTACATCTGAAATGCCTATCAGCACCTATATTTAAATTGCCTATCGGCAACCATATCTTGAATGCTTATCGGCACCTATATTTGAAATGCCTATCGGCTTCAATATCTGAAATGTCTATCGGCTCCTATTTTTAAAATGCCAATCGGCAACTATATCTGAAATGCCTATCGGCACCTATATCTGAAATGCCTATCGGCACCTATTTTTGAAATGCCTATCGGAAACAACATCTGAAATGCCTATCAGCACCTATATTTAAAATGCCTATCGGCAACCATATCTGGAATGCCTATCGGCACCTATATTTGAAATGCCTATCGGCTTCTATATCTGAAATGCCTATCGGCACCTATTTTCAAAATGCCAATCGGCAACTATATCTGAAATGCCTATCGGCACCTATATCTGAAATGCCTATCGAAACCTATTTTTGAAATGCCTATCGGAAACTACATCTGAAATGCCTATCAGCACTTATATTTGAAATGCCTATCGGCAACCATATCTGGAATGCCTATCAGCACCTATATTTGAAATGCCTATCGGCTTCTATATCTGAAATGCCTATCGGCACCTATTTTTAAAATGCCAATCGGCGACTATATCCGAAATGCCTACCGGCACCTATATCTGAAATGCCTATCGGCACCTATTTTTGAAATGCCTTTCGGAAACTACATCTGATATGCCTATCTGCTCCTATATTTGAAATGCCTATCGGCAACCATATCTGAAATGCCTATCACCACCTATATTTGAAATACCTATCGGCCTCTATATCTGAAATACCTATCGGCACCTGTTTTTAAAATGCCAATCGGCAACTATATCTGAAATGCCTATCGGCACCTATATCTGACATGCCTATCGGCATCAATTTTTGAAATGCCTATCGGAAACTACATTAAAAATGCCTATCAGCACCTATATTTGAAATGCCTATCGGCAACCATATCTGGAATGCCTATCGGCACCTATATTTGAAATGCCTGTCGGCTTCTCTATTTGAAATGCCTATCGGCACCTATATTTGAAATGCCTGTCGGCTTCTCTATTTGAAATGCCTATCGGCACCTATGTTACAAAATGCCAATTGGCAACAATATCTGAAATGCCTATCAGCACCTATATCTGAAATGCCAATCGGCACCTATTTTTGAAATGCCTATCGGAAGCTACATCTGAAATGCCTATCAGCACCTATATTTGAAATGCCTATCGGCAACCATATCTGGAATGCCTATCGGCACATATATTTGAAATGCCTATCGGCTTCTATATCTGAAATGCCTATCGGCACCTATTTTTAAAATGCCAATCGGCAACTATATCTGAAATGCCTATCGGAACCTATATCTGAAATGCCTATCGGCACCAGTTTTTGAAATGCCTGTCGGAAACTACATCTGAAATGCCTATCAGCACCTATATTTGAAACGCCTATCGGCAACCATATCTGAAATGCCTATTGACACGTATATTTGAAATACCTATCGGCTTCTATATCTGAAATGCCTATCGGCACCTATTTTTAAAATGCCAATCGGTAACTATATCTGAAATGCCTATCGGCACCTATATCTGAAATGCCTATCGGCACCAATTTTTGAAATGCCTCTCGGAAACTACATATGGAATGCCTATCAGCACCTATATTTGAAATGCCTATCGGCAACCATATCTGGAATGCCTATCGGCACCTATATTTGAAATGCCTATCGGCTTCTCTATCTGAAATGCCTATCGACACCTATTTTTAAAATGGCATTTGGCAACTATATCTGAAATGCCTATCGGCACCTATATCTGAAATGCCTATCGGCACCTATTTTTGAAATGCGCATCGGAAACTACATCTGAAATGCCTATTAGCACCTATATTTGAAATGCCTATCGGCAACCATATCTGAAATGCCTATCGACACCTATATTTGAAATACCTATCGGCTTCTATATCTGAAATGCCTATCGGCACCTATTTGAAAATGCTAATCGGAAACTATATCTGAAATGCCTATCGGCACCTATATCTGAAATGCCTATTGGCACCTATTTTTGAAATGCCTATCGGAAACTACATCTGAAATGCCTATCAGCACCTATATTTGAAATGCCTATCGGCAACCAATACTGGAATGCCTATCGGCACCTATATTTGAAATGCCTATCGGCTTCTATATCTGAAATGCCTATCGGCACTTATTTAGAAATGCCAATCGGCAACTATATCTGAAATGCCTATCGGCACCTATATCTAAAATGCCTATCGGCACCTATTTTTTAAATGCCTATCGGAAACTACATCTGAAATGCCTATCAGCACCTATATTTGAAATGCCTATCGGCAACCATATCTGGAATGTCTATCGGCACCTATATTTGAAATGCCTATCGGCTTCTATATCTGAAATACCTATCGGCACCTATTTTTAAAATGCCAATCGGCAACTATATCTGTAATGCCTATCGGCACCTATATCTGAAATGCCTATCGGCACCTATTTTTGAAATGCCTATCGGAAACCACATCTGAAATGCCTATCAACACCAATATTTGAAATGCCTATCGGCAACCATATCTGAAATGCCTATCGACACCTATATTTGAAATACCTATCGGCTTCTATATCTGAAATGCCTATCGGCACCTATTTTTAAAATGCCAATCGGCAACTATATCTGAAATGCCTATCGGCACCTATATCTGAAATGCCTATCGGCACCTATATCTGAAATGCCTATCGGCACCAATTTTTAAAATGCCTATCGGAAACTACATCTGAAATGCCTATCAGCACCTATATTTGAAATGCCTATCGGCAACTATATCTGGAATGCCTATCGGCACCTATATTTGAAATGCCTATCGGCTTCCATATCTGAAATTCCTATCGGCACCTATTTTTGAAATGCCTATCGGAAACTGCATCTGAAATGCCTATCAGCACCTATATTTGAAATGCCTATCGGCAACCATATCTGGAATGTCTATCGGCACCTATATTTGAAATGCCTATCGGCTTCTATATCTGAAATGCCTATCGGCACCTATTTTTAAAATGCCAATCGGCAACTATATCTGTAATGCCTATCGGCACCTATATCTGAAATGCCTATCGGCACCTATTTTTGAAATGCCTATCGGAAACTACATCTGAAATGCCTATCAGCACCTATATTTGAAATGCCTATCGGCAACCATATCTGGAATGTCTATCGGCACCTATATTTGAAATGCCTATCGGCTTCTATATCTGAAATGCCTATCGGCACCTATTTTTAAAATGCCAATCGGCAACTATATCTCTAATGCCTATCGGCACCTATATCTGAAATGCCTATCGGCACCAATTTTTGAAATGCCTATCGGAAACTACATCTAAAATGCCTATCAGCACCTAAATTTAAATTGCCTATCGGCAACCATATCTTGAATGCTTATCGGCACCTATATTTGAAATGCCTATCGGCTTCAATATCTGAAATGCCTATCGGCCCCTATTTTTAAAATGCCAATCGGCAACTATATCTGAAATGCCTATCGGCACCTATATCTGAAATGCCTATCGGCACCTATTTTTGAAATGCCTATCGGAAACAACATCTGAAATGCCTATCAGCACCTATATTTAAAATGCCTATCGGCAACCATATCTGGAATGCCTATCGGCACCTATATTTGAAATGCCTATCGGCTTCTATATCTGAAATGCCTATCGGCACCTATTTTCAAAATGCCAATCGGCAACTATATCTGAAATGCCTATCGGCACCTATATCTGAAATGCCTATCGAAACCTATTTTTGAAATGCCTATCGGAAACTACATCTGAAATGCCTATCAGCACTTATATTTGAAACGCCTATCGGCAACCGTATCTGGAATGCCTATCAGCACCTATATTTGAAATGCCCATCGGCTTCTATATCTGAAATGCCTATCAGCACCTATTTTTAAAATGCCAATCGGCAACTATATCCGAAATGCCTACCGGCACCTATATCTGAAATGCCTATCGGCACCTATTTTTGAAATGCCTTTCGGAAACTACATCTGAAATGCCTATCTGCTCCTATATTTGAAATGCCTATCGGCAACCATATCTGAAATGCCTATCGCCACCTATATTTGAAATACCTATCGGCCTCTATATCTGAAATACCTATCGGCACCTGTTTTTAAAATGCCAATCGGCAACTATATATGAAATGCCTATCGGCACCTATATCTGACATGCCTATCGGCATCAATTTTTGAAATGCCTATCGGAAACTACATTAAAAATGCCTATCAGCACCTATATTTGAAATGCCTATCGGCAACCATATCTGGAATGCCTATCGGCACCTATATTTGAAATGCCTGTCGGCTTCTCTATCTGAAATGCCTATCGGCACCTATTTTACAAAATGCCAATTGGCAACAATATCTGAAATGCCTATCGGCACCTATATCTGAAATGCCTATCGGCACCTATTTTTGAAATGCCTATCGGAAGCTACATCTGAAATGCCTATCAGCACCTATATTTGAAATGCCTATCGGCAACCATATCTGGAATGCCTATCGGCACATATATTTGAAATGCCTATCGGCTTCTATATCTGAAATGCCTATCGGCACCTATTTTTAAAATGCCAATCGGCAACTATATCTGAAATGCCTATCGGCACCTATATCTGAAATGCCTATCGGCACCAGTTTTTGAAATGCCTGTCGGAAACTACATCTGAAATGCCTATCAGCACCTATATTTGAAACGCCTATCGGCAACCATATCTGAAATGCCTATTGCCACCTATATTTGAAATACCTATCGGCTTCTATATCTGAAATGCCTATCGGCACCTATTTTTAAAATGCCAATCGGTAACTATATCTGAAATGCCTATCGGAACCTATATCTGAAATGCCTATCGGCACCAATTTTTGAAATGCCTCTCGGAAACTACATATGGAATGCCTATCAGCACCTATATTTGAAATGCCTATCGGCAACCATATCTGGAATGCCTATCGGCACCTATATTTGAAATGCCTATCGGCTTCTATATCTGAAATGCCTATCGACACCTATTTTTAAAATGCCAATCGGCAACTATATCTGAACTGCCTATCGGCACCTATATCTGAAATGCCCATCGGCACCTATTTTTGAAATGCACATCGGAAACTACATCTGAAATGCCTATCAGCACCTATATTTGAAATGCCTATCGGCAACCATATCTGAAATGCCTATCGACACCTATATTTTAAATACCTATCGGCTTCTATATCTGAAATGCCTATCGGCACCTATATCTGAAATGCCTATTGGCACCTATTTTTGAAATGCCTATCGGAAACTACATCTGAAATGCCTATCAGCACCTATATTTGAAATGCCTATCGGCAACCAATACTGGAATGCCTATCGGCACCTATATTTGAAATGCCTATCGGCTTCTATATCTGAAATGCCTATCGGCACCTATTTAGAAATGCCAATCGGCAACTATATCTGAAATGCCTATCGGCACCTATATCTAAAATGCCTATCGGCACCTATTTTTTAAAGGCCTATCGGAAACTACATCTGAAATGCCTATCAGCACCTATATTTGAAATGCCTATCGGCAACCATATCTGGAATGTTTATCGGCACCTATATTTGAAATGCCTATCGGCTTCTATATCTGAAATGCCTATCGGCACCTATTTTTAAAATGCCAATCGGCAACTATATCTGTAATGCCTATCGGCACCTATATCTGAAATGCCTATCGGCACCTATTTTTGAAATGCCTATCGGCAACTATATCTGTAATGCCTATCGGCAACCATATCTGAAATGCCTATCGACACCTATATTTGAAATACCTATCGGCTTCTATATCTGAAATGCCTATCGGCACCTATTTTTAAAATGCCAATCGGCAACTATATCTGAAATGCCTATCGGCACCTATATCTGAAATGCCTATCGGCACCTATATCTGAAATGCCTATCGGCACCAATTTTTGAAATGCCTATCGGAAACTACATCTGAAATGCCTATCAGCACCTATATTTGAAATGCCCATCGGCAACTATATCAGGAATGCCTATCGGCACCTATATTTGAAATGCCTATCGGCTTCCATATCTGAAATGCCTATCGGCACCTATTTTTGAAATGCCTATCGGAAACTGCATCTGAAATGCCTATCAGCACCTATATTTGAAATGCCTATCGGCAACCATATCTGGAATGTCTATCGGCACCTATATTTGAAATGCCTATCGGCTTCTATATCTGAAATGCCTATCGGCACCTATTTTTAAAATGCCAATCGGCAATTATATCTGTAATGCCTATCGGCACCTATATCTGAAATGCCTATGGGCACCTATTTTTGAAATGCCTATCGGAAACTACATCTGAAATGCCTATCAGCACCTATATTTGAAATGCCTATCGGCAACCATATCTGGAATGTCTATCGGCACCTATATTTGAAATGCCTATCGGCTTCTATATCTGAAATGCCTATCAGCACATTTTTTTGAAATGCCAATCGGCAACTATATCTGAAATGCCTATCGGCACCTATATCTGAAATGCCTATCGGCACCAATTTTTGAAATGCCTATCGGAAACTACATCTTAAATGCCTATCAGCACCTATATTTGAAATGCCTATCGGCACCTATTTTTAAAATGCCAATCGGCAACTATATCTGAAATGCCTATCGGCACCTATATCTGAAATGCCTATCGGCACCTATATCTGAAATGCCTATCGGCACCAATTTTTGAAATGCCTATCGGAAACTACATCTGAAATGCCTATCAGCACCTATATTTGAAATGCCTATCGGCAACTATATCTGGAATGCCTATCGGCACCTATATTTGAAATGCCTATCGGCTTCTATATCTGAAATGCCTATCGGCACCTATTTTTGAAATGCCTATCGGAAACTGCATCTGAAATGCCTATCAGCACCTATATTTGAAATGCCTATCGGCAACCATATCTGGAATGTCTATCGGCACCTATATTTGAAATGCCTATCGGCTTCTATATCTGAAATGCCTATCGGTACCTATTTTTAAAATGCCAATCGGCAACTATATCTGTAATGCCTATCGGCACCTATATCTGAAATGCCTATCGGCACCTATTTTTGAAATGCCTATCGGAAACTACATCTGAAATGCCTTTCAGCACTTATATTTGAAATGCCACTCGGCAACCATATCTGGAATGCCTATCGGCACCTACATTTGAAATGCCTATCGGCTTCTATATCTGAAATGCCTATCGGCACCTATTTTAAAAATGCCAATCGGCAACTATATCTGAAATGCCTATCGGCACCTATATCTGAAATGCCTATCGGCACCTATTTTTGAAATGCCTATCGGAAACTACATCTGAAATGCCTATCAGCACGTATATTTGAAATGCCTATCGGCAACCATATCTGGAATGTCTATCGGCACCTATATTTGAAATGCCTATCGGCTTCTATATCTGAAATGCCCATCTACATTTATTTTTAAAATGCCAATCGGCAACTATATCTGAAATGCCTATCGGCACCTATATCTGAAATGCCTATCGGCACCTATTTTTGAAATGCCTATCGGAAATTACATCTGAAATGCCTATCAGCACCTATATTTGAAATGCATATCGGCAACCATATCTGGAATGCCTATCGGCACCTATATTTGTAATGCATATCGGCTTCTATATCTGAAATGCCTATCGGCACCTATTTTTAAAATGCCAATCGGCAACTATATCTGAAATGCCTATCGGCACATATATCTGAAATGCCTATCGGCACCTATTTTTGAAATGCCTATCGGAAACTACATCTAAAATGCCTATCAGCACCTATATTTGAAATGCCTATCGGCAACCATATCTGGAATGCCTATCGGCACCTATATTTGAAATGCCTATCGGCTTCTATATCTGAAATGCCTATCGGCACCTATTTTTAAAATGCCAATCGGCAACTATATCTGAAATGCCTATAGGCACCTATATCTGAAATGCCTATCGGCACCTATTTTTTTAATTGCCTATCGGAAACTACATCTGAAATGCCTATCAGCACCTATATTTGAAATGCCTATCGGCAACCATATCTGAAATGCCTATCGACACCTATATTTGAAATACCTATCGGCTTCTATATCTGAAATGCCTATCGGCACCTATTTTCAAAATGCCAATCGGCAACTATATCTGAAATGCCTACCGGCACCTATATCTGAAATGCCTATCGAAACCTATTTTTGAAATGCCTTTCGGAAACTACATCTGAAATGCCTATCTGCTCCTATATTTGAAATGCCTATCGGCAACCATATCTAAAATGCCTATCGCCACCTATATTTGAAATACCTATCGGCCCCTATATCTGAAATACCTATCGGCACCTGTTTTTAAAATGCCAATCGGCAACTATATCTGAAATGCCTATCGGCACCTATATCTGACATGCCTATCGGCATCAATTTTTGAAATGTCTATCGGAAACTACATTAAAAATGCCTATCAGCACCTATATTTGAAATGCCTATCGGCAACCATATCTGGAATGCCTATCGGCACCTTTATTTGAAATGCCTGTCGGCTTCTATATCTGAAATGCCTATCGGCACCTATTTTACAAAATGCCAATTGGCAACAATATCTGAAATGCCTATCGACACCTATATCTGAAATGCCTATCGACACCTATATCTGAAATGCCTATCGACACCTATATCTGAAATGCCTATCGACACCTATATCTGAAATGCCTATCGACACCTATTTTTGAAATGCCTATCGGAAACTACATCTGAAATGCCTATCAGCACCTATATTTGAAATGCCTATCGGCAACCATATCTGGAATGCCTATCGGCACCTATATTTGAAATGCCTATCGGCTTCTATATCTGAAATACCTATCGGAACCTATTTTTAAAATGCCAATCGGCAACTATATCTGAAATGCCTATCGGCACCTATATCTGAAATGCCTATCGACACCTATATCTGAAATGCCTATCGACACCTATATCTGAAATGCCTATCGACACCTATATCTGAAATGCCTATCGACACCTATATCTGAAATGCCTATCGACACCTATATCTGAAATGCCTATCGACACCTATTTTTGAAATGCCTATCGGAAACTACATCTGAAATGCCTATCAGCACCTATATTTGAAATGCCTATCGGCTTCTATATCTGAAATGCCTGTTGGCACCTATTTTTAAAATGCCAATCGGCAACTATATCTGAAATGCCTATCGGCACCTATATCTGAAATGCCCATCGACACCTATATCTGAAATGCCTATCGACACCTATATCTGAAATGCCTATCGACACCTATATCTGAAATGCCTATCGACATCTATATCTGAAATGCCTATCGACACCTATATCTGAAATGCCTATTGACACCTATATCTGAAATGCCTATCGACACCTATATCTAAAATGCCTTTCGACACCTATATCTGAAATGCCTATCGACACCTATATCTGAAATGCCTATCGACACCTATTTTTGAAATGCCTATTGGAAACTACATCTGAAATGCCTATCAGCACCTATATTTGAAATGCCTATCGGCAACCATATCTGGAATGCCTATCGGCACCTATATTTGAAATGCCTATCGGCTTCTATATTTGAAATGCCTATCGGCACCTATTTTTAAAATGCCAATCGGCAACTATATCTGAAATGCATATCGGCACCTATATCTGAAATGCCTATCGACACCTATATCTGAAATGCCTATCGACACCTATATCTGAAATGCCTATCGACACCTATATCTGAAATGCCTATCGACACCTATATCTGAAATGCCTATCGACACCTATATCTGAAATGCCTATCGACACCTATATCTGAAATGCCTATCGACACCTATTTTTGAAATGCCTATCGGAAACTACATCTGAAATGCCTATCAGCACCTATATTTCAAATGCCTATCGGCAACCATATCTGGAATGCCTATCGGCACCTATATTTGAAATGCCTATCGGCTTCTATATCTGAAATGCCTATCGGCACCTATTTTTAAAATGCCAATCGGCAACTATATCTGAAATGCCTATCGGCACCTATATCTGAAATGCCTATCGACACCTTTATCTGAAATGCCTATCGACACCTATATCTGAAATGCCTATCGACACCTATATCTGAAATGCCTATCGACACCTATATCTGAAATGCCTATCGACACCTATATCTGAAATGCCTATCGACACCTATATCTGAAATGCCTATCGACACCTATATCTGAAATGCCTATCGACACCTATATCTGAAATGCCTATCGACACCTATTTTTGAAATGCCTATCGGAAACTACATCTGAAATGCCTATCAGCACCTATATTTGAAATGCCTATCGGCAACCATATCTGGAATGCCTATCGGCACCTATATTTGAAATGCCTATCAGCTTCTATATCTGAAATGCCTATCGGCACCTATTTTTAAAATGCCAATCGGCAACTATATCTGAAATGCCTATCGGCACCTATATCTGAAATGCCTATCGACACCTATATCTGAAATGCCTATCGACACCTATATCTGAAATGCCTATCGACACCTATATCTGAAATGCCTATCGACACCTATATCTGAAATGCCTATCGACACGTTTATCTGAAATGCCTATCGACACCTATATCTGAAATGCCTATCGACACCTATATCTGAAATGCCGATCGACACCTATTTTTGAAATGCCTATCGGAAACTACATCTGAAATGCCTATCAGCACCTATATTTGAAATGCCTATCGGCAACCATATCTGGAATGCCTATCGGCACCTATATTTGAAATGCCTATCGGCTTCTATATCTGAAATGCCTATCGGCACCTATTTTTAAAATGCCAATAGGCAACTATATCTGAAATGCCTATCGGCTCCTATATCTGAAATGCCTATCGACACCTATATCTGAAATGCCTATCGACACCTATATCTGAAATGCCTATCGACACCTATATCTGAAATGCCTATCGACACCTATATCTGAAATGCCTATCGACACCTATATCTGAAATGCCTATCGACACCTATATCTGAAATGCCTATCCTCACCTATTTTTGAAATGCCTATCGGAAACTACATCTGAAATGCCTATCAGCACCTATATTTGAAATGCCTATCGGCAACCATATCTGGAATGCCTATCGGCACCTATATTTGAAATGCCTATCGGCTTCTATATCTGAAATGCCTATCGGCACCTATTTTTAAAATGCCAATCGGCAACTATATCTGAAATGCTTATCGGCACCTATATCTGAAATGCCTATCGACACCTATATCTGAAATGCCTATCAACACCTATATCTGAAATGCCTATCGACACCTATATCTGAAATGCCTATCGACACCTATATCTGAAATGCCTATCGACACCTATATCTGAAATGCCTATCGACACCTATATCTGAAATGCCTATCGATACCTATTTTTGAAATGCCTATCGGAAACTACATCTGAAATGCCTATCAGCACCTATATTTGAAATGCCTATCGGCAACCATATCTGGAATGCCTATCGGCACCTATATTTGAAATGCCTATCGGCTTCTATATCTGAAATGCCTATCGGCACCTATTTTTAAAATGCCAATCGGCAACTATATCTGAAATGCCTATCGGCACCTATATCTGAAATGCCTATCGACACCTATATCTGAAATGCC
>JAVRKA010001343.1:0-15150 GCA_034508555.1 Venustoraphidia nigricollis
CTCAACGTATATTGTATTTGCGCGAATTCAATCGCTTTTAATTGTGAATGTTCAAAAATTCAAAAAAAATCAAAATTACCAAGAACAAAAAAAATCTGTTGTTCAGATTGCTACCAAACTTCACAGGATCACCCACTGGACGAATCTGAAGATTGATTTAAAATGTCAAAAAAATCGTTCCAGTCGTTTTGGAGTCGATAGGAAACATACATCGATTTTTATATAGATAGATAGAAGATATAGATTAATGTTGATTATATAATTTAAAATCTATGATTCAGTTCACTGGCATAAAAATGAAATTTATAATACCGTATTATCTAATTCATAATTGACCAAAATAGCATGTTATATTTAGCAAATTGGCCAGTATGAAGAATCAATAGTTACATTTCGCAAAAATAATTGTACTTCCTGTTCGTATATAAAGAAAACGCCAAAAGGCATTTTTGTTATATATTATTTTTCCCATAAATGTTACAACTTGATATTTTATAATACAGCATTTTATATGCTACGCATTTTATGTTAATCGTTTCCACTTTCTTTTTTTTTTACTGGACCAAATGACGGTTCCGCTAAAAACCTACGCAAATCAGATCAGAGGCGGCATTCATAATCAACATTTTTATAATTCCTCTGCCAGTATAAAAAGTTTCATGAAATAAAACTAAGAATCCTTTCTCTCAGTCGCAGTTCCCTTCAAAGTATTGTAGCAACAATTTTATCCGTGGTTTCTGTAATATTTTCTAAATTATTGTCCATAGTTACGCAGAAAAAAATGGAAAGGTTTTGTAGTAACAAATTAAACCTAATAAATCTTTTTCAAAAAATCCTAAAATAGCATATTACATCGCAAGGGCAGAAATTTCAAGTTTCTGGCCGTGTGGTGTATACTATTTTTCTTTATACCTGATCGAAAAAACTTTCGCATCAGTGTGCACGAGAAAACTGTTTCGGCCCGCTGTTACAGATGGCGTGCGAGTAATTCCAGCATTAAATAAATGTTAGACTTTCTGCCTTAAAAGTACGTATGTACTTTCGACCAGGTATAAAGAAAATAACTTTTTTGCAGTTTTCTTGTTTAAACAAAAAAAAAAACCGCTGGAACGAATTTAAAAACATTTCTTTCGAACCAAAATGACGCTAATAAGCTTCTATTGACACTCTAAAATCTACTTTTTGCAGTCTTAACCGATTTTGGAAAAAGTCTTTTAGATTATATTTCCGTTAATACACGTCGGTTGGTATTCTAAAGTAGTCGATATAATTTTTTATTCTCGGAATTTTGTCCTAGAAAAAATGACTACGTATGTACATTTATTAAAAAATAGTGTAGTGACCTTTAAAATGTGTTAAAAAAATGTATTTCTATTTTTGGGTCCATAAATAATTAGTTAAATATATGAAATCCACCTCTGATATATAAATTTTGTATCAATTTAATATCTAATATCTATAGGTACCCAATATTTAAAACGATACATTGATATAAATCAATATTACATAAAGAAAGTGAAATAAAGAGTAAAAAACAAAGACATCTGACATAAAAATGTTACTGCATTTCTACGTTAATTGAATTTGCCTCAAGTCTTTTTTATAAATATCCAATATCTATATACATAAGAAGACTAAAATAATTAATCATTGCTGATTAAAAAATCAAACCAGTGGCGTACATACTGTTCTCAAAAAAACATTTACAACGAAAAATTTAAATTTTTGCTTATTATTTACAAAAACTGGAGTTATTATTTCAAAAAGGAATATAGAAAAATGATAATTATACATTATGCCAAACAAAACGAAAATGTTATTAAATTATATATCAACACCTAGTATATTCACTACAACCTTATTCATTAATATTGTAATTAATTATGACGTACTTAGAGTAAAAACATTTCGTTTTGCATGAAATTAAAATCAAATTATACTTTTTTCTACATCTATTCCAAACTTTGTACAATACAACACTCTTTACAGAAGTAATGATTGATGTGTTTGTATATATACCCAATGGTTTACAAATCCACATCCTGCGAGAGTTACTTTATTAATGAATTTTACAGAAGTTAGTTCAATTAATATAAATAAATAAAATCGTAACGTAGTCTGTAATTGTACAGTTTTAAAGATTCCTGGAACGAATTTTCAGTTTTCAGTCAGTTTGTTCTTTCTGTCCGGAATAATCTTTGAAACGGCTGAGCCAATTGTGATGGCACTTCACAGACAGATAAAGGATTAAACCAGGAGTGATCTAGGCTACATTTTTCGCAAAAATAACCCTTATGGGGATGAACAGGGTAATGGAAATTACTTGAGTTAAAAAAGGAATACATGTTCGCGGTCTCCTGAACACACTACCCGAACGGGGTAGGGGTGTATTTTATATAAAAGGGTACAATATATATGTACTATACCACGCGAGCGAACTGGCGAGCAAACCCCTATTTTAAATGAAAGCAAAAATATGACAGAGAACTTATTTAGCGTCACTGGTTTAATAATATTAATGAACATTATTGTTCGATTGGAAATTTTAAGTAATATTAAAGTTAATTATGCGATTTCATAAGATTAATGGAATTTTAGAGTGAATTTCGCGAAGGGGAAATTAATATATTATGCTTAATGCTTTGTTCTTAAAGTAAATTTCGTACATACAAACTTTCTAGTAATTATGTGTGTATGGTACCATAAAAAAATGCACTTGAAAAACAAATAATCTGAATTTATAGAAATTATTGTCATCTTCAACGAACTAAATCGGACTGTTTTGTTTCTGATGGGAACCCTGGAAGCAGCGTTGCCAAGTCGGGATTTTGAAACTTTTTGAGTGAAAAAAGCGGGATTCTTTCGTCGAAAACGGGACATAGTATAAAAACGTATATAATCAGAAGTTTTTAAATATTTATTTTTTTATTTGTGTTCAAATTACGTTTACGTGACAATAGATAGCAAAAATAGCCATAGAAAATGAATTTTAATAAAAATATGATATTTTAAATCAGATTTATCCTATCGTTAAAAAGTTGAGTCTTATTCGTCTTCTGAATAAAAAAAATAAACATAAATGTACTGAAAAAAATAAATTTTAAAAAAATTATTGAGCAAGCCAGCTGTGTCAGTATTTTTAACATAAGTTTGTAAAAAAAAACTATTTATGTTAATTTGCCTTCTCGTAATTCGAAATCTCGTGACGTGCTATAAAGAAATATTGACGCATACCACGTTTATTCAATTTTAAACAATATGTTTTTCGAAATTTTTAAGCAGCATGCCAAATTTTAACAAAAACAGTATTGAAATGAATTTTGCGACCACAGTTCAAAATATCCCGAGAGCATATTTTACGACCACCTTAAATTGTTTATTTTTGTTTGAAATAATCCCACATATTTCTTCTTGTAGAATAATGGACCAGTGGTTTGACGTCTTGATGGCATAATAACACCAATATTGCCAAGTCATTGCTTAAGACGCATAATATTTAAACATCTTTTTCAATATACAATGTGATTCAAACAATACTTTTATTTATTGTAGATTGTACACACTCGACAACTTAGCGTTAATAGGGATGTTGATTATTTTTGGGAAAGTGTTTTAAATCGTGCATAAGTACCTAATATTACCACAAATATTTATTATTTTTATTTAAATACAACTCAAGCCTTAAAAATCATGTATTTTAAATCCCGTTTCAAATTTCGGTCCAAAACGCCAATATTAGTCGCGTGACGTCACCTGTTCATACCAAAGGAGGCTCAAAAGTTTACACGGGAGCTACCATCCTATAGATGCGTATTCTGTTGCTCATAAACGTTAGTAAACTGAGATGATGAAAAGTTGTTTCGTAGTCGTTGCTATAGTTACATGTTATTTGACGTTTCCTATAAACAAATAATAATAAATTACACACTAAATATTAACCAAACAATGAGTTTTTTGACAGCGGCTGAACATATGACGTCATGAACTCTGATTGGTGTCTGTTGTCACGTGACTTGAGAGTGATTTTATTAGGTTTTATTTATTAAATATTAATTAAATTCCTTAAAAATAAGGAAAAATATAGTGTTTTTTAGTATTTTTATCATAGAAACTACTACTTTTCGTTAAAATTATGTTTTTATTTGAATACAGTCAACATCCCTAGTACATTAAAAACGTTACCATGGTTTTGGTAGACAATTTTGACATTTATCATTACACATTTTTCGTTTCGTGACACTTTCGTAGGCCTGTCAGACATACTTTTCCACGCATTGTCAGCTACCAAACTGCGAATGCCTTTAATGTCACAAAAACTCAGATTTGAGGAAATACTATTAGTAAATTGTCACTAGCTTCCCAACTATAACTTTTTTTTTCTGAAGCAAATTGGCACAAATAATCGAAAACATGTTCTGAAAAAACTAAATGTCTATGTAAATGAAGTAATATAGGTAATAATATAAGAAGTTTTTTTTTGTAAAGTTATAGATGACAAGTAAATTATTAGAACGGAAAGTATTTGCTAATAAATGGTAATTAAACTAATATTAACAACGCAATCGTAGTATTTTTTTGATGTCTAATTAAATATAATGATTAAATCAATCAGTAATGACATATTTCCAGTGTCAAAGGTATAAGAAATCCAATGTCAAAACTATTATATAATTTATTCATTAATTAAATCACAAAGTTCTGCCAACGTATTCAAAAACAGAATCAAAATATAAAATACGTAAAGAACACAGAAATAAAATTAACGGAATTAAAGTTCTGCAGGAATAAATATGGAAAAAGAGCAATATCGATCCTTAATTCGTTTTTTATAAAACATGCGAAGAAACACAGCTGAAGTTGGATGCTTCACCATCTATGATCACGGTAAGATACTCGTAAAAAACGAATTACAGATCGATATTGCTCTTTTTCCATTTTGTCGAAAAATACAAAACACGAATTATACAACTGGCTGTCAAAAATAACCTTAACCTATAAATTTATCTACAACACAGCACGAGATCATTTAAAAGTGTGCAGTACACGATGGTAAAGTCAAATTTCACTCGTCAACAACATCTGTCGTCAAACACGGGTACTTATTGTACAATCCTCGTATAATATACTTGTACTGACGAAGATTTGCCGCAATAAACGTGCTTTGTATGTACTATTATAGGCATGTCGGATTATAGGGGGTGCCGGATTAGACAGGGGCCGGATTACCGCGAGTTAACTAGTCTTTCGTCTTTTATGGACTGGTGATGTTCCTTTGTATTTTTGTTGTGTGAAATTTTGTTGAAACTTTTAGCAGCTAAATGTTACTTAATAATTTCTGTGTATTGCAAACCAATGATTTTCTATTTGGCGCACGGTAAACATTTTTCCGAAGAAACCCAAACCGGTAATCTAGTAGGTACTATAAAATAAACACACTACAAAAATCTAGTAAATAAACAAACCACAAACATTATATTGTTACACGATTGTAATTTGTTTTTTTATTGGGTGTAACCGCTCATTAATTAATTGGCTAACAATAAATATAGTATTTTATTTTATGTACTTATGCTAACTAATTATTATAGCATAACTGATGGAGTTGTAAAATAATTGGGGCAGAACTTATATGACCCCGACAGCTGTTAGACATTTTTGGGTAGGTATTTGAGGCAGTGTGAAAATTCTTACAATACATCTTTAGTAATATCCGAATACAAAAACACAGACCTGACTGCAGGGTAGCGGGACTTAACCGACCCTCAAATTTTTAGTCACATGACAGGTAGAATATCTCACCGAAACGACCTGTTTTTTTGAATATTTTAGTTACCAATATTATTCTGTTTGAATAATAATAATAATAAATTACCGCGATTAATAAACCGGTAATTTGTTACATCACTACATAAATATAAATACTTTATTTAAATAATTCTTTCGATTCTACTGTTGAAAAACTGCTCTATATTGTTGTTCTGAGAAAGAGAAACCGGAAACCGCCATTTTGTTTTATAGATAGCCGGTTAATTAACCGGTGAATTATTCGGTCAAAAGTAATAACTGATAATTTTACAGCACTAGTAAAAAGTCTTGTCCAAGCTTGAAAGAGCGTCACATGAATGAATTTCTACTGCATCTGAACTCAAGGTCAAGTAATAACAACAAAGAGTATTAATATTTAATTAGGTATGTAAATTGTATGTACGTATAATGTACGACATAAAGATTGCATTAAATCTGAGAGTAATTTAAAGATTACATATCGTCAAATATATAAAGATTCACTTAAAATATCGTAATAAGTTAACCATCAGCTGGCGGTATGTTTAAAAGTTAGTAATTAAGTACGTCGTTGCATAACAACAGGTTGGCAGTTTCAAAAAGAATTCAATGTCCGTTATAAGGTATTTATTGTCCAAGAGCCGACCGTCGAATTTCAATACAAATAGGTTTTGTCGGCGTGAGTTTGCATCACATTTTTTTACGCTACGCATATATTGTACCCAGCCTCAGATCTAGGGAGGGGGGCCAACCGGGGCACCTGCCTACGGCGGCAGTTTCAAAGGGCGACAAAATCATAATATAATATGTTTAAAAATTGATAAGAAAATTATTTAAAAAAAAATTATTAAAGGGGTTTTATTCTCCCCTCCCGGTCAAAAAAAAAATGCCAGCCATTATATATTTTTGAGTTTTTTTAAGCAATTTATTTCAAACGCTGGAAACAGAGGGCGTCCCTATTAAGTTTCTGCCCCAGTTCGATTATTCTCGTGGTAATCCATGAGTGTATGGTCAAAGGTTCACTGAATCATAGCAAGTGATGAATGATAGCACAAAAACATTGCATCGAACTGTTTTGTTTCACCGGCCGAGAGATCTTTGTCTTAAGGTGATATCAGACGATTCATTTTTTGTTCATTTCTGTCTTTCATTCAGCATCTTTCATTCGAAATGAAACGTCTGAACACAAAATGAAACAATAATGAAAAATGAATTCATTAATGAACCGATCCAACAAGGCTTGATATCGGCATTCGGCATGATTCATTCGCGCTCCGAATGAACGAAAAATGAAACGTCTGAACTTAGAGAGAACATTCACTCGAATTTAGCCATTTTATCTCGCGTCTTGTAGCGGAAGGACTTGGGACTACGACACCGCATAGTGAATATATTCTGTCTGTGTATGAGACAAAATGGTATTCAAG
The DNA here is from genome assembly GCA_034508555.1 of Venustoraphidia nigricollis. Classification (NCBI taxonomy): domain Eukaryota; kingdom Metazoa; phylum Arthropoda; class Insecta; order Raphidioptera; family Raphidiidae; genus Venustoraphidia; species Venustoraphidia nigricollis. The sequence goes on from JAVRKA010001343.1 coordinate 7,212, forward strand.
TGGAACGACCAAAACACGCTGCTGTTTTTGGAGAATTTCAAAAATTTTCAATGTCTTTGGAACCACAAACTCGACGAATACAAAGACACAAAAATACGGACAAATTCTTTAAAATCTCTAATTAATGATTTAAACTTTGATTTGATGACAAATCAAACGCATTTCAAGACACACATCATTCAATGACATCTTCGAGGAAAAGACTGGATGAACGTTCATTTTTATGTCATTCTGTCTGTGCCGTGTGAACGCGGAATGAAACAAAAATGAACATTCAGTCATATGAACATTCATTCGGAATGAACCGTCTGATATCACCTTTAGTGACTGGATGTGTTTTTGGGTACGATATCTGGCCGAGTTCAATGCAATATACGTTACGTAACAACCTGCTCGGTCAGTTTGTTTGCTTATAATATCGGTGCGTATGCAAGTCAATTAGTGAGTCAGTCAGTTCACACAAACTCTTGAAGAATTGAGAACATTTTGCGCAACAATTAGCAGCGATCATGAAATGTGCAACGAAAACATCATTGTTTAATTTCAAAATTAAATATTGCGAATATATATTTTTAAACCCGTTTTTTTAAAGGTCGCGCTTCGATCACATTCTGGAAACACTTTTAAATTTATAGACTAAGAGCTGGGCAATACTAAGAAAACTGTTTCGGCCCGCTGTTACAGACGGCGTGCAAGTAATTCCAGTAGTGCATAAATGTTAGACTTTCTGCCTTAAAATCGAAGTCAGTAAGTACTTTCGACCGGGTATGAAGAAAAATTATTTTTAGTTGAGATCAGAGACTTAAGAAAAGAATAATTCAGAAGAAAAATGTGCAATAAAATCTTAAACAAAGCAACATTATTAATTGCAAAAACGTAAATCGAAGTTTTTTTTAATTAATTTTATTTCTATTTTTAATTAATCAAATTGCACGTTTAAAATATTATTCAACAATTTAAAATTGCTGATTGGAAGAAAAAAGTTCAGGCAGGATTATTACTGCCATAATTTATGTAAATTACTAAAATAAAAAAAACGGCTGTGACGTCCATTCAAAGAGTGAGTTTTTAAAGTTCTGTTACAAAAAAAGCCTTTCATGTATACAGGCTGATTTATCATTAGTGTAAAAAATCTGAAGGTCAAAGTATACATAGTTAGTTACGTCAATACAGCAAATTGAAATAAAAAACATGATAAAAAACAAATCTACTAACGATCATTAACATTTGTGTTGGTTTGCTCTGTAGTTTAAAGAAAAAGCTAAAGTCTTCTTCAAAAAAGGCCACTAAACAGCGTAAAATAATAAAGTGTTGAGGTCGGAGTGAATGAAATCAATAAAATTGAAGTGTTTGTTTGAAATGTCGAAATAACAGCTTTTTACTAAATGCATATTAAAGTGTATACGGTACATACGTATCATTGAACCATTTTTTAAAAGACAAACTGTTTGTTCTGGCTAATCTCCGAAACTGTTGGACCGATTTTGATGGAACTTTCACTGGCAGATAGATAGATAGAATATTTATTTCAAAAATACACAAAATTATATTAAAAAGCATATAATAATAGCTGTTGTTATAAGGAGTAACTTAGGCTACAAATTAGTCCTTTTAACATCGTCCATCAAAATTGATCCAACCGTTTCTAAGTTTATCTGGAGCAAACAGACAGAGAGACAGAAATTTTAAAAATTGGTTTATTGATATATACTTATGTACCGTACATACTTTAATATGCATTTAGTAAAAAGTTGTTATTTCGACATTACAAACAATACTTCTATTTTATTTATTTGTATAGAAAGGTATATATATATTATATTTACTGATAAATTTAAATTACAGTGTTCTATTTGAGTTAATTTCAACCCTGATACAATTATAAAATGCAATGTTCATTAACAAACTCTTCGGTTATGAAATCACGACACGTGCTGTGTTTATTGAGCCTAGATATTGTAATGTAATTAGAAATTGCATTTTTCGTGTTAACACGTTTAAAAATCTTTAATCGAGTTCTTGAAACTGGGTAATATTTGCAATACGTCAAATACACGTACTTACTCTTGACACATTTAGAGTAGAATTAAAATTGTAAGAAGTCGGATCGTGACTTGATATGCACACAAAAAACGATCAAATATTAAATATTGACTAATATCCAGTTTAGGAAAATTCGCTTTTATTTCATTCACTTTTGTGCTAACCACGAATTAAGATATAAAGTAGGATATTTCTGTGACGTTTAAGAGGAAATGTTACGTTAAAGGGGAAATATTATAAAAGAAACATTGACAACACAAAATTATAACATCTACGACTAAATAAGTTTGAAGTACTTAAAACTGCTTTAGCGACGATATTTGTTTGAAATTTTCTGTGACGTTTAAGGGGAAATGTTACGTTAAAGGGGAAATATAAAAGAAACATTGACAACACAAAATTATAACATCTAAGATTAAAGATGTTTGAAGTACTTAAAACTGCTTTAGCGAGGGTATCTGTTTGAAATTTTCTGTGATGTTTAAGGAGAAATAACGTGTTACGTTAAAGGGGAAATTATTAGAGTAGCCTTGCCAACGCAAAATTATAACACCTACTACTAAAGAAGTTTGAAGTACTTAAAACTGCTTTAGCGAGGGTATTTGTTTGAAATTTTTTTGTAATGTTTAAGGGGAAATAACGCGTTACGTTAAAGTTTGACTGGCCCTTGATCGTTTTTTTTTAATAGTTTCGAGATTTACATAATCCCAGTAAGATGTTTTGCAGTTCACAGCCATAAACAATAACTTGGTGCATACAGGCATGTAATTACTGTATTCAATAGCGTTTTATGACTTAATGCCAATTATTATGTTTACAAATACGTCAGCAGTCAATAATACACAATTTCTCATATTTATACTTCATTAATAAATTGCACCCGTATTGTTTACAATATACAGTAGCCGACACAGCTAGCCATATTTCATTCTGTTACCGAGCGAGATAGAGTAGTGGTGAGAGCACTAGACTTGCATTCGGAAAGTGCCGGGTTCAAATTCCGGCTGGGGCAGATGTGGCTGGGACTTTTTCCTACTGTCTCTCGACGAGAAATGGTAATTCCTGTATCGGCTGTCTTGTTGACGTTTCCATGGTTTCCCTCAATTAATTCCGGATATATATCGAGAGGGTTCCTTATTTGAGGCCATGGTCGATTACCTATCAGAGTCCTAGTTAAAAAAATTGCCTACCTTATTCTAGTTTCCTATAATTCCTTCATTCGCCTATGTTACTTAAGTTGAAGTTTTAAAAATGTAGAAAATAACGGGAAATGGTAGATGGTAAATAGTAATGGTGCGAATGGTGTCTGTAATGACATAAAGTCGAGAAACGGACGTTATATTTCATTCTGTTTATCAGTTCGGCCAAATACGTCAACCAAGATTAACAAAAGTTGGCAGGAATATTTTTTGAACTGAAATCAGAACTGGGCAAAGCATCGAGCACTTATTGAAGTGGCATCAAGCAACGAGCACTTTCATTTTGAAAAATGTTTAAAACCATCGCGTCTTACTAAAGTGCTTTAAAGTACACACTACGCGAGACATTTCACGTAGCTGAGTAATCGTCCAATTCCGATACAATTGCTAATCGCGCGCTTTCGCTACAAAAAATTGCGTCTATACGCTGGCCCTTAGAAAACTTACTCTTTGATGATACTAAAATCATAAATATAATAATAATAATAATGCGTTTAACGTTCGTTTCTCGACTTTATGTCATAACAGACGCCATTCGCACCATTACTATTTTCCATCTACCACACTTCCCGTTATATTTCTACATTTTTGAAACTTCAACTTATGTAATAGCAATGGGCGAATGAAGGAATTATAGGAAATTATGATAAGGTAGGTAATTTTTGAACTAGGAGTTTGATAGGTAATCGGCCATGGCCTCAAATAAGGAACCATCTCGATATTTATCTGGAATTAATTGAGGGAAACCATGGAAAACCTCAATCAAGATGGCCGGTACAGGAATTACCGTTTCTCGGCGAGAGGCAGTAGGAAAAAGTTCCAGCCACATCTGCCCCCGCCGAGATTCGAACCCGGACCTCCCGAATGCGAGTCTAGTGCTGTCACCACTACTCTGCCCAGCTCGGTAAAATCATAAATATTATGTGTTTGTTTATAAATTTTACGCGTACCAATATTACTTACACGTAATTAATGTTTTTGTATGGTAATTTATTGTAATTTGTAAAACTTGACATTTCTGTTTTTCTATACACATAATATTATGATCCACCAGTAACCGGTACTATAGCCGTTATAAATCATCTCATACAGTTTTCTTACAACATTATCATATAAAAACATTTTATAAATCACATAAAATCAATTTTTTTCATTCGATTAACCTACTTCGCCAAGCACAAGCGATGCTGGAAATGCATTGATAAAGGTGATACGCAGTTTGTACGCAAGAGTTAAATAAAATGTATCCCGCCTAAACATTTATATGTCTGTAGGTGTGTGTGTGTTCGAAGCATAACTCTCAATAGACTTAATCTTTTTAAACGAAATTTGGTCCACATGTTCGAATCCATCACCGCATAAAGCTTACTTAATGTAGGCCGATTCGGGTCATTCTAAGGGAAGTTTTTAAGAGTTGAAAAATGCCAAAATACCGAAAAAAATTACAGAATCATTTCAAATTTGAAATTTAACTTTTTAATATCAATTAAAAGGTGCTCCTAAAATTTTTATCAGATCGGCTCGACAGGCCCGGACTTATGAATTTTATAAAAACACTTGTTTTCGAAGAGTGGAGGCTGTATTTAATTGTGTGCAGATGATGAATCGATAAAACAGAGACAAAATAGCAAATACAATATTGTCGGCAGGGGTTTGGCACTGCGACCCGGTTTTTTTTTCTTGGATTCCATACCGATATGACTAATTAACAATGGTTATTATTTTGCAAACACGACGTTTAAATATTTTGCAAAAGTTTGTACAAAATGCAGTTACAAATGCTAATGCAAACAGGTACGTGTTCTATCCAAGCGTTGAAGTCTCTATACAATATAAGAACGATATATGGAGAATTATACATAATTTATGGAATTTTTCCAACCGATTTATTTTTTTTAATTTAACGGTGATTAACTCAAAACTCATTCAAACATTTCTACTAAATTTCACTCGCGACTTTTTCAACTCGAGCGTAGCCGGGCAAAAACTACCTTTAGTGTGATGTGATTCTATATATGACCATAAGTTTGTAGTTTTATTTATTAATTGTAGATTATAGACGCTCGAAAACTTAGGTCATTAGCGTTTTAATTACATCAAACAGCATAATCGCTTAAAACTAAATGACATCACAAAATATCCATGATTCAAATCCACGACAGTCCGGTCAAGAAGCCAGTACGTTAACCACTGAGCTACACTGTCCTCATAAGTTTATAGTGGTTTTGAGTAATGTTAAATTTATAACATTAGTCATTGCCTCATAAATTTTGGTACTTGTTTCAAGATGTTGGTACAAACAGACAAAAATTCCGGAAACGCGTTTCCTGCTTAAGCAAAAAACGACAGCAGAATTCTGTAAAATTTTTATTTATAATATGCCCGTTTTTCGGTCCGGCTTCGCCCGGGTAATAGCGTATTTACTAACAAAAGATAACTGTTTTTGTACAACAGGACTTTCTTAAAGTGTTTTTTAGGGTTTCGTACATCCGATGAAAAAACAGAACTCTTACAAGATAACTTTCGTGTCTCTCTGTCTGTCATAGCTTTTCTCGGAATCTACTGAACGACAAAAGTTGAAATTTAGTTTTTCCTCTTTATACTGCGTCCATATTTTTTTATCAACGCTACTCAATTCCTATCGAGGATACTACCACTTCCAGAGTCGCTCCAAGGGAGGCGGTACCGTCGACCTTGGGAAACAGTGATATAGATTATAACAAAAACTTAACCGAGCTGTGTAAGCAATCCTGTGTCATCTTAAGTATTTAATTTAGACCAAAATTACTCTTAACACCATTTAATTTAGATTAATTGGAAATTTACAAATCCAGACCGCTAGTTACTACTATATTACTATAATAAAAACGCACCTTTCAAAGAAGTAGTGCCAAAATCCTCGAAAAAAGAACAGAACACACTGTTTAAAAAAGATCACTTATCACTTGACACTGCAATGTTTTGTTTTTTAATTAAAAGACGAAGAGAACTGAGCAACAACGAATGCACAACGTTAACCTAAATCGACGTTGTAGACACGGCGAAAGCCGTCTATAAAGTGGATCGACCGTGAACAGAGGTACTGACCGGTGGGCACGCGAGAGACAACTGCTCAAGACTCGCGATTCGCGATGCACGTTAATCCAAATAATATTCACATTCGTATCTACCATCTCTTCCAGCGATTCTATTGGGGATGCTATTGTTAATACGCTTTTGTTAGCTTCACCTATTTGTTTGTTTGTTTGTAAAAGAATTTTTGAACGTGAAATTCACCCACTTTAAAACGTCAGATTAAACTGAAACTTTGCACACTTATCAAGGACCGATGACAATGCAATGATTTAATAAGTTTGTCCAATTATCCTAACCAGGACCTTCAGGATAAAAAAAATCTTTGAACGTGTGTTTGCGACGGAATCTTTGAACGTGAAATTCACCCACTTCAAAACGTCAGATTAAACTGAAACTGTGCACACTTATCAAGGACCGATGACAATACAATGATTTAATAAGTTTGTCCCATTATACTGACCAGGACCTTCAGGATAAAATTTTGAAATTTTTTGAAGCAGCCAAGTTTAATGTTTAAATCACAGTCAATAAAACAGTTATCAAGGACCGATGAGAATACAATAATTTAATAAGTTTGTTGCATTATCCTGACCAGGACCTTCAGGATGAAAAAACTTGAAAAATTGCTAACACCCTGTACAGTGACGTACGTTGCGTTGCCTACCTCATAGTCAAATGCAATTTTTTTAGTCTTATAGTTAAGATTAGAGTTTAAAAAAAACTAAAAATGCTAAATAATTTGGCAACAAAATGAGCTTTACTGTAAACTATGATTGAAGCCCTATATTCCCTATTTTTTCTAAATTTTAGGTTCAGTAATATTTCAGTGCTGAACGCTAAATTTTCGTATATTTTTTATAATATCTTCTAAACTATGCGTTTTAAAATTAAAAAAAAAATATATTTGTATTTCTCAAAAGCCCTTTCATTTGATGTCACCGATATTTATCGACCATTACCGACATTCGGCCGCTAGAATAAATAAACCGCCGGGCTTACCCAGTCTGCTGAAGCCCCAGCTTTGTATTCTGCGAATTTCGTCATCTTTACCCAGAATTAAGAACAACATTTTTTGCATTACAAGGTCAGAAATATTGACTTCATATTTGAAACAGTGAACCCGTATTTTCGGAAGTTCAAATAACCCGCTGCGATAATTGAATATCATACAAGTAATTAGTAATTAGTAACTATTAATAAGACGTCTCACCAGTGGTCCTATCTATTAGTAACCCAAGCGCTAAAAGCGCTAGTGGTGATATTCGGCCGGCAGACACCTAGTAATGTTCTAAAAAAAGATAAAAAACACACAGTATGTCGAATTTTATAAACAGTGTAGTATGAGTTTAATATACTATTTTTTCATAAAATTTCGTAATTGCTCAATTTATCTATCTGAACCGAGTTATAAATAATTTTATTGGTTGATATTGCAGTCAACATCAAATATTTTTATATTATTTTGTGGTAGCTAAAATTGTGCTCTTCATATAATATATAAAAGACGATGTATGCATATTATCTATAGACTCCAAAACGGTTGAACCGATTTTGATGAAATATTCAGGCAATTTTCAGATTAACACAGTGGGGGATTTCAGGCCATTTTTTAAGTAAGTACT
>JAVRKA010001344.1:0-15132 GCA_034508555.1 Venustoraphidia nigricollis
GTCGATAGGCATTTCAGATATAGGTGTCGATAGGCATTTCAGATATAGGTGCCGATAGGCATTTCAGATATAGTTGCCGATTGGCATTTTAAAAATAGGTGCCGATAGGCATTTCTGATATAGAAGCCGATAGGCATTTCAAATATAGGTGCCGATAGGCATTCCAGATATGGTTGCCGATAGGCATTTCAAATATAGGTGCTGATAGGCATTTCAGATGTAGTTTCCGATAGGCATTTCAAAAATAGGTGTCGATGAGCATTTCAGATATAGGTGTCGATAGGCATTTCAGATATAGGTGTCGATAGGCATTTTAGATATAGGTGTCGATAGGCATTTCAGATATGTGTGTCGATAGGCATTTCAGATATAGGTGTCGATAGGCACTTCAGATATAGGTGTCGATAGGCATTTCAGATATAGGTGTTGATAGGCATTTCAGATATAGGTGCCGATAGGCATTTCAGATATAGTTGCCGATTGGCATTTTAAAAATAGGTGCCGATAGGCATTTCAGATATAGAAGCCGATAGGCATTTCAAATATAGGTGCCGATAGGCATTCCAGATATGGTTGCCGATAGGCATTTCAAATATAGGTGCTGATAGGCATTTCAGATGTAGTTTCCGATAGGCATTTCAAAAATAGGTGTCGATGGGCATTTCAGATATAGGTGTCGATAGGCATTTCAGATATAGGTGTCGATAGGCATTTCAGATATAGGTGTCGATAGGAATTTCAGATATAGGTGCCGATAGGCATTTCAGATATAGTTGCCGATTGGCATTTTAAAAATAGGTGCCGATAGGCATTTCAGATATAGAAGCCGATAGGCATTTCAAATATAGGTGCCGATAGGCATTCCAGATATGGTTGCCGATAGGCATTTCAAATATAGGTGCTGATAGGCATTTCAGATGTAGTTTCCGATAGGCATTTCAAAAATAGGTGTCGATAGGCATTTCAGATATAGGTGTCGATAGGCATTTCAGATATAGGTTTCGATAGGCATTTCAGATATAGGTGTCGATAGGCATTTCAGATATAGGTGTCGATAGGCATTTCAGATATAGGTGTCGATAGGCATTTCAGATATAGGTGTCGATAGGCATTTCAGATATAGGTGTCGATAGGCATTTCAGATATAGGTGTCGATAGGCATTTCAGATATAGGTGCCGATAGGCATTTCAGATATAGTTGCCGATTGGCATTTTAAAAATAGGTGCCGATAGGCATTTCAGATATAGAAGCCGATAGGCATTTCAAATATAGGTGCCGATAGGCATTCCAGATATGGTTGCCGATAGGCATTTCAAATATAGGTGCTGATAGGCATTTCAGATGTAGTTCCTGATAGGCATTTCAAAAATAGGTGTCGATAGGCATTTCAGATATAGGTGTCGATAGGCATTTCAGATATAGGTGTCGATAGGCATTTCAGATATAGGTGTCGATAGGCACTTCAGATATAGGTGTCGATAGGCATTTCAGATATAGGTGTCGATAGGCATTTCAGATATAGGTGTCGATAGGCATTTCAGATATAGGTGTCGATAGGCATTTCAGAAATAGGTGTCGATAGGCATTTCAGATATAGGTGTCGATAGGCATTTCAGATATAGGTGTCGATAGGCATTTCAGATATAGGTGTTGATAGGCATTTCAGATATAGGTGTCGATAGGCATTTCAGATATAGGTGTCGATAGGCATTTCAGATATAGGTGTCGATAGGCATTTCAGATATAGGTGCCGATAGGCATTTCAGATATAGTTGCCGATTGGCATTTTAAAAATAGGTGCCGATAGGCATTTCTGATATAGAAGCCGATAGGCATTTCAAATATAGGTGCCGATAGGCATTCCAGATATGGTTGCCGATAGGCATTTCAAATATAGGTGCTGATAGGCATTTCAGATGTAGTTTCCGATAGGCATTTCAAAAATAGGTGTCGATGAGCATTTCAGATATAGGTGTCGATAGGCATTTCAGATATAGGTGTCGATAGGCATTTTAGATATAGGTGTCGATAGGCATTTCAGATATGTGTGTCGATAGGCATTTCAGATATAGGTGTCGATAGGCACTTCAGATATAGGTGTCGATAGGCATTTCAGATATAGGTGTTGATAGGCATTTCAGATATAGGTGCCGATAGGCATTTCAGATATAGTTGCCGATTGGCATTTTAAAAATAGGTGCCGATAGGCATTTCAGATATAGAAGCCGATAGGCATTTCAAATATAGGTGCCGATAGGCATTCCAGATATGGTTGCCGATAGGCATTTCAAATATAGGTGCTGATAGGCATTTCAGATGTAGTTTCCGATAGGCATTTCAAAAATAGGTGTCGATGGGCATTTCAGATATAGGTGTCGATAGGCATTTCAGATATAGGTGTCGATAGGCATTTCAGATATAGGTGTCGATAGGAATTTCAGATATAGGTGCCGATAGGCATTTCAGATATAGTTGCCGATTGGCATTTTAAAAATAGGTGCCGATAGGCATTTCAGATATAGAAGCCGATAGGCATTTCAAATATAGGTGCCGATAGGCATTCCAGATATGGTTGCCGATAGGCATTTCAAATATAGGTGCTGATAGGCATTTCAGATGTAGTTTCCGATAGGCATTTCAAAAATAAGTGTCGATAGGCATTTCAGATATAGGTGTCGATAGGCATTTCAGATATAGGTTTCGATAGGCATTTCAGATATAGGTGTCGATAGGCATTTCAGATATAGGTGTCGATAGGCATTTCAGATATAGGTGTCGATAGGCATTTCAGATATAGGTGTCGATAGGCATTTCAGATATAGGTGTCGATAGGCATTTCAGATATAGGTGCCGATAGGCATTTCAGATATAGTTGCCGATTGGCATTTTAAAAATAGGTGCCGATAGGCATTTCAGATATAGAAGCCGATAGGCATTTCAAATATAGGTGCCGATAGGCATTCCAGATATGGTTGCCGATAGGCATTTCAAATATAGGTGCTGATAGGCATTTCAGATGTAGTTTCCGATAGGCATTTCAAAAATAGGTGTCGATAGGCATTTCAGATATAGGTGTCGATAGGCATTTCAGATATAGGTGCCGATAGGCATTTCAGATATAGGTGTCGATAGGCATTTCAGATATAGGTGTCGATAGGCATTTCAGATATAGGTGTCGATAGGCATTTCAGATATAGGTGTCGATAGGCATTTCAGATATAGGTGTCGATAGGCATTTCAGATATAGGTGCCGATAGGCATTTCAGCTGATATAGTTGCCGATTGGCATTTTAAAAATTGGTGCCGATAGGCATTTCAGATATAGAAGCCGATAGGCATTTCAAATATAGGTGCCGATAGGCATTCCAGATATGGTTGCCGATAGGCATTTCAAATATAGGTGCTGATAGGCATTTCAGATGTAGTTTCCGATAGGCATTTCAAAAATAGGTGTCGATAGGCATTTCAGATATAGGTGTCGATAGGCATTTCAGATATAGGTGTCGATAGGCATTTCAGATATAGGTGTCGATAGGCATTTCAGATATAGGTGTCGATAGGCATTTCAGATATAGGTGTCGATAGGCATTTCAGATATAGGTGTCGATAGGCATTTCAGATATAGGTGTCGATAGGCATTTCAGATATAGGTGTCGATAGGCATTTCAGATATAGGTGCCGATAGGCATTTCAGATATAGTTGCCGATTGGCATTTTAAAAATAGGTGCCGATAGGCATTTCAGATATAGAAGCCGATAGGCATTTCAAATATAAGTGCCGATAGGCATCCCAGATATGGTTGCCGATAGGCATTTCAAATATCGGTGCTGATAGGCATTTCAGATGTAGTTTCCGATAGGCATTTCAAAAATAGGTGTCGATAGGCATTTCAGATATAGGTGTCGATAGGCATTTCAGATATAGGTGTCGATAGGCATTTCAGATATAGGTGTCGATAGGCATTTCAGATATAGGTGTCGATAGGCATTTCAGATATAGGTGTCGATAGGCATTTTAAAAATAAGTGCCGATAGGCATTTCAGAAATAGGTGTCGATAGGCATTTCAGATATAGGTGTCGATAGGCATTTCAGATATAGGTGTCGATAGGCATTTCAGATATAGGTGTCGATAGGCATTTCAGATATAGGTGTCGATAGGCATTTCAGATATAGGTGTCGATAGGCATTTCAGATATATGTGTCGATAGGCATTTCAGATATAGGTGCCGATAGGCATTTCAGATATAGTTGCCGATTGGCATTTTAAAAATAGGTGCCGATAGGCATTTCAGATATAGAAGCCGATAGGCATTTCAGATATAGGTGTCGATAGGCATTTCAGATATAGGTGTCGATAGGCATTTCAGATATAGGTGTCGATAGGCATTTCAGATATAGGTGTCGATAGGCATTTCAGATATAGGTGCCGATAGGCATTTCAGATATAGTTGCCGATTGGCATTTTAAAAATAGGTGCCGATAGGTATTTCAGATATAGGTGCCGATAGGCATTCCAGATATGGTTGCCGATTGGCATTTCAAATATAGGTGCTGATAGGCATTTCAGATATAGAAGCCGATAGGCATTTCAAATATAGGTGCCGATAGGCATTCCAGATAAGGTTGCCGATTGGCATTTCAAATATAGGTGCTGATAGGCATTTCAGATGTAGTTTCCAATAGGCATTTCAAAAATAGGTGTCGATAGGCATTTCAGATATAGGTGTCGATAGGCATTTCAAAAATAGGTGTCGATAGGCATTTCAGATATAGGTGTCGATAGGCATTTCAGATATAGGTGTCGATAGGCATTTCAGATATAGGTATCGATAGGCATTTCAGATATAGGTGTCGATAGGCATTTCAAATATAGGTGTCGATAGGCATTTCAGATATAGGTGTCGATAGGCATTTCAGATATAGGTGTCGATAGGCATTTCAGATATAGGTGCCGATAGGCATTTCAGATATAGTTGCCGATTGGCATTTTAAAAATAGGTGCCGATAGGCATTTCAGATATAGAAGCCGATAGGCATTTCAAATATAGGTGCCGATAGGCATTCCAGATATGGTTGCCGATAGGCATTTCAAATATAGGTGCTGATAGGCATTTCAGATGTAGTTTCCGATAGGCATTTCAAAAATAGGTGTCGATAGGCATTTCAGATATAGGTGTCGATAGGCATTTCAGATATAGGTGTCGATAGGCAGTTCAGATATAGGTGTCGATAGGCATTTCAGATATAGGTGTCGATAGGCATTTCAGATATAGGTGTCGATAGGCATTTCAGATATAGGTGTCGATAGGCATTTCAGATATAGGTGTCGATAGGCATTTCAGATATAGGAGCCGATAGGCATTTCAGATATAGTTGCCGATTGGCATTTTAAAAATAGGTGCCGATAGGCATTTCAGATATAGAAACCGATAGGCATTTCAAATATAGGTGCCGATAGGCATTCCAGATATGGTTGCCGATAGGCATTTCAAATATAGGTGCTGATAGGCATTTCAGATGTAGTTTCCGATAGGCATTTCAAAAATAGGTGTCGATAGGCATTTCAGATATAGGTGTCGATAGGCATTTCAGATATAGGTGTCGATAGGCATTTCAGATATAGGTGTCGATAGGCATTTCAGATATAGGTGTCGATAGGCATTTCAGATATAGGTGTCGATAGGCATTTCAGATATAGGTGTCGATAGGCATTTCAGATATAGGTGCCGATAGGCATTTCAGATGTGGTTGCCGATTGGCATTTTAAAAATAGGTGCCGATAGGCATTTCAGATATAGAAGCCGATAGGCATTTCAAATATAGGTGCCGATAGGCATTCCAGATATGGTTGCCGATTGGCATTTCAAATATAGGTGCTGATAGGCATTTCAGATGTAGTTTCCGATAGGCATTTCAAAAATAGGTGTCGATAGGCATTTCAGATATAGGTGTCGATAGGCATTTCAGATATAGGTGTCGATAGGCATTTCAGATATAGGTGTCGATAGGCATTTCAGATATAGGTGTCGATAGGCATTTCAGATATAGGTGTCGATAGGCATTTCAGATATAGGTGTCGATAGGCATTTCAGATATAGGTGTCGATAGGCATTTCAGATATAGGTGCCGATAAGCATTTCAGATATAGTTGCCGATTGGCATTTTAAAAATTGGTGCCGATAGGCATTTCAGATATAGAAGCCGATAGGCATTTCAAATATAGGTGCCGATAGGCATTCCAGATATGGTTGCCGATAGGCATTTCAAATATAGGTGCTGATAGGCATTTCAGATGTAGTTTCCGATAGGCATTTCAAAAATAGGTGTCAATAGGCATTTCAGATATAGGTGTCGATAGGCATTTCAGATATAGGTGTCGATAGGCATTTCAAATATAGGTGTCGATAGGCATTTCAGATATAGGTGTCGATAGGCATTTCAGATATAGGTGTCGATAGGCATTTCAGATATAGGTGTCGATAGGCATTTCAGATATAGGTGTCGATAGGCATTTCAGATATAGGTGCCGATAGGCATTTCAGATATAGTTGCCGATTGGCATTTTAAAAATAGGTGCCGATAGGCATTTCAGATATAGAAGCCGATAGGCATTTCAAATATAGGTGCCTATAGGCATTCCAGATATGGTTGCCGATAGGCATTTCAAATATCGGTGCTGATAGGCATTTCAGATGTAGTTTCCGATAGGCATTTCAAAAATAGGTGTCGATAGGCATTTCAGATATAGGTGTCGATAGGCATTTCAGATATAGGTGTCGATAGGCATTTCAGATATAGGTGTCGATAGGCATTTCAGATATAGGTGTCGATAGGCATTTCAGATATAGGTGTCGATAGGCATTTTAGATATAGGTGTCGATAGGCATTTCAGATATAGGTGTCGATAGGCATTTCAGATATAGGTGTCGATAGGCATTTCAGATATAGGTGTCGATAGGCATTTCAGATATAGGTGTCGATAGGCATTTCAGATATAGGTGCCGATAGGCATTTCAGATATAGTTGCCGATTGGCATTTTAAAAATAGGTGCCGATAGGCATTTTAGATATAGAAGCCGATAGGCATTTCAAATATAGGTGCCGATAGGCATTCCAGATATGGTTGCCGATAGGCATTTCAAATATAGGTGCTGATAGGCATTTCAGATGTAGTTTCCGATAGGCATTTCAAAAATAGGTGTCGATAGGCATTTCAGATATAGGTGTCGATAGGCATTTCAGATATAGGTGTCGATAGGCATTTCAGATATAGGTGTCGATAGGCATTTCAAATATAGGTGCCGATAGGCATTCCAGATATGGTTGCCGATTGGCATTTCAAATATAGGTGCTGATAGGCATTTCAGATGTAGTTTTCGATAGGCATTTCAAAAATAGGTGTCGATAGGCATTTCAGAGATAGGTGTCGATAGGCATTTCAGATATAGGTGTCGATAGGCATTTCAGATATAGGTGTCGATAGGCATTTCAGATATAGGTGTCGATAGGCATTTCAGATATAGGTGTCGATAGGCATTTCAGATATAGGTGTCGATAGGCATTTCAGATATAGGTGTCGATAGGCATTTCAGATATAGGTGCCGATAGGCATTTCAGATATAGTTGCCGATTGACATTTTAAAAATAGGTGCCGATAGGCATTTCAGATATAGAAGCCGATAGGCATTTCAAATATAGGTGCCGATAGGCATTCCAGATATGGTTGCCGATAGGCATTTCAAATATAGGTGCTGATAGGCATTTCAGATGTAGTTTCCGATAGGCATTTCAAAAATAGGTGTCGATAGGCATTTCAGATATAGGTGTCGATAGGCATTTCAGATATAGGTGTCGATAGGCATTTCAGATATAGGTGTCGATAGGCATTTCAGATATAGGTGTCGATAGGCATTTCAGATATAGGTGTCGATAGGCATTTCAGATATAGGTGTCGATAGGCATTTCAGATATAGGTGTCGATAGGCATTTCAGATATAGGTGCCGATAGGCATTTCAGATATAGTTGCCGATTGGCATTTTAAAAATAGGTGCCGATAGGCATTTCAGATATAGAAGCCGATAGGCATTTCAAATATAGGTGCCGATAGGCATTCCAGATATGGTTGCCGATAGGCATTTCAAATATAGGTTCTGATAGGCATTTCAGATGTAGTTTCCGATAGGCATTTCAAAAATAGGTGTCGATAGGCATTTCAGATATAGGTGTCGATAGGCATTTCAGATATAAGTGTCGATAGGCATTTTAGATATAGGTGTCGATAGGCATTTCAGATATAGGTGTCGATATGCATTTCAGATATAGGTGTCGATAGGCATTTCAGATATAGGTGTCGATAGGCATTTCAGATATAGGTGTCGATAGGCATTTCAGATATAGGTGCCGATAGGCATTTCAGATATAGTTGCCGATTGGCATTTTAAAAATAGGTGCCGATAGGCATTTCAGATATAGAAGCTGATACGGATTTCAAATATAGGTGCCGATAGGCATTCCAGATATGGTTGCCGATAGGCATTTCAAATATAGGTGCTGATAGGCATTTCAGATGTAGTTTCCGATAGGCATTTCAAAAATAGGTGTCGATGGGCATTTCAGATATAGGTGTCGATAGGCATTTCAGATATAGGTGTCGATAGGCATTTCAGATATGGGTGTCGATAGGCATTTCAGATATAGGTGTCGATATGCATTTCAGATATAAGTGTCGATAGGCATTTCAGATATAGGTGTCGATAGGCATTTCAGATATAGGTGTCGATAGGCTTTTCAGATATAGGTGTCGATAGGCATTTCAGATATAGGTGTCGATAGGCATTTCAGATATAGGTGCCGATAGGCATTTCAGATGTAGTTGCCGATTGGCATTTTAAAAATAGGTGCCGATAGGCATTTCAGATATAGAAGCCGATAGGCATTTCAAATATAGGTGCCGATAGGCATTCCAGATATGGTTGCCGATTGGCATTTCAAATATAGGTGCTGATAGGCATTTCAGATGTAGTTTCCGATAGGCATTTCAAAAATAGGTGTCGATAGGCATTTCAGATATAGGTGTCGATAGGCATTTCAGATATAGGTGTCGATAGGCATTTCAGATATAGGTGTCGATAGGCATTTCAGATATAGGTGTCGATAGGCATTTCAGATATAGGTGCCGATAGGCATTTCAGATATAGTTGCCGATTGGCATTTTAAAAATTGGTGCCGATAGGCATTTCAGATATAGAAGCCGATAGGCATTTCAAATATAGGTGTCGATAGGCATTTCAGATATAGGTGTCGATAGGCATTTCAGATATAGATGTCGATAGGCATTTCAGATATAGGTGTCGATAGGCATTTCAATTATAGGTGTCGATAGGCATTTCAGATATAGGTGTCGATAGGCATTTCAGATATAGGTGTCGATAGGCATTTCAGTTATAGGTGTCGATAGGCATTTCAGATATAGGTGTCGATAGGCATTTCAGATATAGGTGTCGATAGGCATTTCAGATATAGGTGTCGATAGGCATTTCAGATATAGGTGTCGATAGGCATTTCAGATATAGGTGCCGATAGGCATTTCAGATATAGTTGCCGATTGGCATTTTAAAAATAGGTGCCGATAGGCATTTCAGATATAGAAGCCGATAGGCATTTCAAATATAGGTGCCGATAGGCATTCCAGATATGGTTGCCGATAGGCATTTCAAATATAGGTGCTGATAGGCATTTCAGATGTAGTTTCCGATAGGCATTTCAAAAATAAGTGTCGATAGGCATTTCAGATATAGGTGTCGATAGGCATTTCAGATATAGGTGTCGATAGGCATTTCAGATATAGATGTCGATAGGCATTTCAGATATAGGTGTCGATAGGCATTTCAGATATAGGTGTCGATAGGCATTTCAGATATAGGTGTCGATAGGCATTTCAGATATAGGTGTCGATAGGCATTTCAGATATAGGTGTCGATAGGCATTTCAGATATAGGTGTCGATAGGCATTTCAGATATAGGTGTCGATAGGCATTTCAGATATAGGTGTCGATAGGCATTTCAGATATAGGTGTCGATAGGCATTTCAGATATAGGTGCCGATAGGCATTTCAGATATAGTTGCCGATTGGCATTTTAAAAATAGGTGCCGATAGGCATTTCAGATATAGAAGCCGATAGGCATTTCAAATATAGGTGCCGATAGGCATTCCAGATATGGTTGCCGATAGGCATTTCAAATATAGGTGCTGATAGGCATTTCAGATGTAGTTCCTGATAGGCATTTCAAAAATAGGTGTCGATAGGCATTTCAGATATAGGTGTCGATAGGCATTTCAGATATAGGTGTCGATAGGCATTTCAGATATAGGTGTCGATAGGCACTTCAGATATAGGTGTCGATAGGCATTTCAGATATAGGTGTCGATAGGCATTTCAGATATAGGTGTCGATAGGCATTTCAGATATAGGTGTCGATAGGCATTTCAGAAATAGGTGTCGATAGGCATTTCAGATATAGGTGTCGATAGGCATTTCAGATATAGGTGTCGATAGGCATTTCAGATATAGGTGTTGATAGGCATTTCAGATATAGGTGTCGATAGGCATTTCAGATATAGGTGTCGATAGGCATTTCAGATATAGGTGTCGATAGGCATTTCAGATATAGGTGCCGATAGGCATTTCAGATATAGTTGCCGATTGGCATTTTAAAAATAGGTGCCGATAGGCATTTCTGATATAGAAGCCGATAGGCATTTCAAATATAGGTGCCGATAGGCATTCCAGATATGGTTGCCGATAGGCATTTCAAATATAGGTGCTGATAGGCATTTCAGATGTAGTTTCCGATAGGCATTTCAAAAATAGGTGTCGATGAGCATTTCAGATATAGGTGTCGATAGGCATTTCAGATATAGGTGTCGATAGGCATTTTAGATATAGGTGTCGATAGGCATTTCAGATATGTGTGTCGATAGGCATTTCAGATATAGGTGTCGATAGGCACTTCAGATATAGGTGTCGATAGGCATTTCAGATATAGGTGTTGATAGGCATTTCAGATATAGGTGCCGATAGGCATTTCAGATATAGTTGCCGATTGGCATTTTAAAAATAGGTGCCGATAGGCATTTCAGATATAGAAGCCGATAGGCATTTCAAATATAGGTGCCGATAGGCATTCCAGATATGGTTGCCGATAGGCATTTCAAATATAGGTGCTGATAGGCATTTCAGATGTAGTTTCCGATAGGCATTTCAAAAATAGGTGTCGATGGGCATTTCAGATATAGGTGTCGATAGGCATTTCAGATATAGGTGTCGATAGGCATTTCAGATATAGGTGTCGATAGGAATTTCAGATATAGGTGCCGATAGGCATTTCAGATATAGTTGCCGATTGGCATTTTAAAAATAGGTGCCGATAGGCATTTCAGATATAGAAGCCGATAGGCATTTCAAATATAGGTGCCGATAGGCATTCCAGATATGGTTGCCGATAGGCATTTCAAATATAGGTGCTGATAGGCATTTCAGATGTAGTTTCCGATAGGCATTTCAAAAATAGGTGTCGATAGGCATTTCAGATATAGGTGTCGATAGGCATTTCAGATATAGGTTTCGATAGGCATTTCAGATATAGGTGTCGATAGGCATTTCAGATATAGGTGTCGATAGGCATTTCAGATATAGGTGTCGATAGGCATTTCAGATATAGGTGTCGATAGGCATTTCAGATATAGGTGTCGATAGGCATTTCAGATATAGGTGTCGATAGGCATTTCAGATATAGGTGCCGATAGGCATTTCAGATATAGTTGCCGATTGGCATTTTAAAAATAGGTGCCGATAGGCATTTCAGATATAGAAGCCGATAGGCATTTCAAATATAGGTGCCGATAGGCATTCCAGATATGGTTGCCGATAGGCATTTCAAATATAGGTGCTGATAGGCATTTCAGATGTAGTTCCTGATAGGCATTTCAAAAATAGGTGTCGATAGGCATTTCAGATATAGGTGTCGATAGGCATTTCAGATATAGGTGTCGATAGGCATTTCAGATATAGGTGTCGATAGGCACTTCAGATATAGGTGTCGATAGGCATTTCAGATATAGGTGTCGATAGGCATTTCAGATATAGGTGTCGATAGGCATTTCAGATATAGGTGTCGATAGGCATTTCAGAAATAGGTGTCGATAGGCATTTCAGATATAGGTGTCGATAGGCATTTCAGATATAGGTGTCGATAGGCATTTTAGATATAGGTGTTGATAGGCATTTCAGATATAGGTGTCGATAGGCATTTCAGATATAGGTGTCGATAGGCATTTCAGATATAGGTGTCGATAGGCATTTCAGATATAGGTGCCGATAGGCATTTCAGATATAGTTGCCGATTGGCATTTTAAAAATAGGTGCCGATAGGCATTTCTGATATAGAAGCCGATAGGCATTTCAAATATAGGTGCCGATAGGCATTCCAGATATGGTTGCCGATAGGCATTTCAAATATAGGTGCTGATAGGCATTTCAGATGTAGTTTCCGATAGGCATTTCAAAAATAGGTGTCGATGAGCATTTCAGATATAGGTGTCGATAGGCATTTCAGATATAGGTGTCGATAGGCATTTTAGATATAGGTGTCGATAGGCATTTCAGATATGTGTGTCGATAGGCATTTCAGATATAGGTGTCGATAGGCACTTCAGATATAGGTGTCGATAGGCATTTCAGATATAGGTGTTGATAGGCATTTCAGATATAGGTGCCGATAGGCATTTCAGATATAGTTGCCGATTGGCATTTTAAAAATAGGTGCCGATAGGCATTTCAGATATAGAAGCCGATAGGCATTTCAAATATAGGTGCCGATAGGCATTCCAGATATGGTTGCCGATAGGCATTTCAAATATAGGTGCTGATAGGCATTTCAGATGTAGTTTCCGATAGGCATTTCAAAAATAGGTGTCGATGGGCATTTCAGATATAGGTGTCGATAGGCATTTCAGATATAGGTGTCGATAGGCATTTCAGATATAGGTGTCGATAGGAATTTCAGATATAGGTGCCGATAGGCATTTCAGATATAGTTGCCGATTGGCATTTTAAAAATAGGTGCCGATAGGCATTTCAGATATAGAAGCCGATAGGCATTTCAAATATAGGTGCCGATAGGCATTCCAGATATGGTTGCCGATAGGCATTTCAAATATAGGTGCTGATAGGCATTTCAGATGTAGTTTCCGATAGGCATTTCAAAAATAAGTGTCGATAGGCATTTCAGATATAGGTGTCGATAGGCATTTCAGATATAGGTTTCGATAGGCATTTCAGATATAGGTGTCGATAGGCATTTCAGATATAGGTGTCGATAGGCATTTCAGATATAGGTGTCGATAGGCATTTCAGATATAGGTGTCGATAGGCATTTCAGATATAGGTGTCGATAGGCATTTCAGATATAGGTGCCGATAGGCATTTCAGATATAGTTGCCGATTGGCATTTTAAAAATAGGTGCCGATAGGCATTTCAGATATAGAAGCCGATAGGCATTTCAAATATAGGTGCCGATAGGCATTCCAGATATGGTTGCCGATAGGCATTTCAAATATAGGTGCTGATAGGCATTTCAGATGTAGTTTCCGATAGGCATTTCAAAAATAGGTGTCGATAGGCATTTTAGATATAGGTGTCGATAGGCATTCCAGATATAGGTGTCGATAGGCATTTCAGATATAGGTGTCGATAGGCATTTCAGATATAGGTGTCGATAGGCATTTCAGATATAGGTGTCGATAGGCATTTCAGATATAGGTGTCGATAGGCATTTCAGATATAGGTGCCGATAGGCATTTCAAATATAGTTGCCGATTGGCATTTTAAAAATAGGTGCCGATAGGCATTTCAGATATAGAAGCCGATAGGCATTTCAAATATAGGTGCCGATAGGCATTCCAGATATGGTTGCCGATAGGCATTTCAAATATAGGTGCTGATAGGCATTTCAGATGTAGTTTCCGATAGGCATTTCAAAAATAGGTGTCGATAGGCATTTCAGATATAGGTGTCGATAGGCATTTCAGATATAGGTGCCGATAGGCATTTCAGATATAGGTGTCGATAGGCATTTCAGATATAGGTGTCGATAGGCATTTCAGATATAGGTGTCGATAGGCATTTCAGATATAGGTGTCGATAGGCATTTCAGATATAGGTGTCGATAGGCATTTCAGATATAGGTGCCGATAGGCATTTCAGCTGATATAGTTGCCGATTGGCATTTTAAAAATTGGTGCCGATAGGCATTTCAGATATAGAAGCCGATAGGCATTTCAAATATAGGTGCCGATAGGCATTCCAGATATGGTTGCCGATAGGCATTTCAAATATAGGTGCTGATAGCATTTCAGATGTAGTTTCCGATAGGCATTTCAAAAATAGGTGTCGATAGGCATTTCAGATATAGGTGTCGATAGGCATTTCAGATATAGGTGTCGATAGGCATTTTCAGATATAGGTGTCGATAGGCATTTCAGATATAGGTGTCGATAGGCATTTCAGATATAGGTTGTCGATAGGCATTTCAGATATAGGTGTCGATAGGCATTTCAGATATAGGTGTCCGATAGGCATTTCAGATATAGGTGTCGATAGGCATTTCAGATATAGGTGCCGATAGGCATTTCAGATATAGTTGCCGATTGGCATTTTAAAAATAGGTGCCGATAGGCATTTCAGATATAGAAGCCGATAGGCATTTCAAATATAAGTGCCGATAGGCATCCCAGATATGGTTGCCGATAGGCATTTCAAATATCGGTGCTGATAGGCATTTCAGATGTAGTTTCCGATAGGCATTTCAAAAATAGGTGTCGATAGGCATTTCAGATATAGGTGTCGATAGGCATTTCAGATATAGGTGTCGATAGGCATTTCAGATATTGGTGTCGATAGGCATTTCAGATATAGGTGTCGATAGGCATTTCAGATATAGGTTGTCGATAGGCATTTTAAAAATAAGTGCCGATAGGCATTTCAGAATAGGTGTCAAAAGGCATTTCAGATATAGGTGTCGATAGGCATTTCAGATATAGGTGTCGATAGGCATTTCAGATATAGG